>JAXGGA010010379.1:0-47175 GCA_038373865.1 Uloborus plumipes | reverse complement strand
GTTTTTTTTCAATGCTCAAGCCATTTTTTTTTTTTTGGTTTGACCTTGCAGCGGGATGGGTATTAGAAAAGTGATGCAATGACATATTTTTTGGGATCTGTAGAGCAGACAATCCCCAGTTTCAGAGGCTCGGAGAGAATTTTTGTAACTGAGACTACAAAAATATGAGGAAAAAAGAAGCGAGCAAAAATCCTCAAAAGTTATACATTCGTTCAAAATAAAAATGGATTGTGGTTCCACAAATCGTTGGCATAAATCAACAAGAAGTTAAGAGCGAGGGAGAATACGATGTCTGAAAAATTAATAAAATATAGCATATTAAAAAAGTTATTTTGAGAGTAAAATTAACAATCCCGTTAATCTAGCGGTTAGGAGCACTGCCTTTGACCTAAATGATCGAACATATAGCCCACTAAATTTGCAACAATTTAAGCTCAAGTGGAATTCGATAGGACGAATAGTTTTGGAGGTATCGTAATTCAAAAAATGAAGTTTTTTTGCGAAGAGTGAAAAAATTATGCTTCGATCATATTTTGGACCAAATATCAACATAAATTCCTATTCTACAAGACAAAAAATGGACATGCAATTACAGTACATTTAATCAGCTTTCATTCGAGCCAAACAGAAGTCTGTAGGTTCGATATTTCATTTACAATAGCGAAAAATAAATATCTAAAATTTTGAAAAATGAGCAAAATCGTTTCCTAATAAGAATAGGAGGGCAGTTCACAGTAAAAAAATGCGTAGAAGAGTATTAAAAGGGTAACACTGTATTAAAATGTTATTTTAAAAATTAAAAAAAAACTTTACAGGCCATTTTCACTCATTTTTTTGCTATTTTTATAATGGTTATTGTTGGCTTCTCCTGACTGTTTTCTCCCATCTGATTTTCTCCCATCACTCCTGAACTATGCAACTTTTGATGATACGTGTGCATACCCATTTTGAAGAACCCTAAATTTGCAACAATTTAAGCTCAAGTGGAGTTCTGTAGGACGAATAGTTTAGGAGATATCGTACTTCAACAATTTGTCATTTTTGGCGAAACATGAAAAAAAAATGCTTTTTTCATATTTTGAACTAAATATCAACATAAATTATTATTCTACAAGACAAAATATAGACATTTAATTACAGTACATCTAATCAGCTTTCATTTAAGCCTAAAAAGAAATATGTAGGTTCAACATTTCATTTACAATTGAGAAAAAACAAATTTTCGGAAATTGAATTTTTTTTTGAGAAATGAGAAAAATTGCTTTCTAATAAGAATAGAAGAGCACTGGACAACAAAAAAATGCATAGAGTTGTATAAAAAGGGTAGCACTGCATTGAAATATTATTTTCATAATTTAAAAAAAAACCTTAAGGTTAATTTAGCTCAGTGGTTTTTTTTTTCTTTTTGTGGGTTTATATTATTTGTGGTCTTATAGCTAAGCTGCAGGAAAAGAATGTGGTCTTTGTTCTGTCTCAAGATGTTTGTGTATTTTCTTCATCTTCGAGAACTGGAAGGGCAAGGAAGTTGTAACAACTCTTTCCGTATTTAAATGAACATCTGGATCCAAAACACCTCCTTTTTCTGCAGCTTCGCAATAAGACCACAGCTAATAAAGATCCACAAAAGGAAAAAAAAAAAAACAAACACATTGAGCTAAATTAACCTGTAATGTTTTTTTTTTAATTATTTATGAAAATAATATTTAATGCAGTGCTACCCTTTTTATACAACTCTATGCATTTTTCTGTTGTCCAGTGCTCTCCTATTCTTATTAGAAAGCATTTTTTTTTTCATTCTCAAAAAAAAATTTCAATTTCCGAAAATTTGTTTTTCCTCAATTGTAAATGAAATGTTGAACCTACATATTTCTTTTTAGGCTTAAATGAAAGCTGATTAGATGTACTGTAATTAAATGTCTATATTTTGTCTTGTAGAATAATAATTTATGTTGATATTTGGTTCAAAATATGAAAAAAGCATTTTTTTTTCATGTTTCGCAAAAAATGATAAATTGTTGAAGTACCGATATCTCCTAAACTATTCGTCCTACAGAACTCCACTTGAGCTTAAATTGTTGCAAATTTAGGGTTCTTCAAAATGGGTATGCACACGTATCATCAAAAGTTGCATAGTTCAGGAGTGATAGGAGAAAATCTGAAAACAGTCAGGAGAAGACCACAGCCAACAAGAACCATTATAAAAATAGCAAAAAAATGAGTGAAAATTAGGGATGGACCGGATAGTGATTTTGCCGGATACCGGATATCGGATATCCGGTGGCTCATCACACGCCGGATACCGGATATACGCGGGATACCGGATATCCGCAATGCCGGATATCCTGCGGATATTCGGCATTGCAATTACATTGCATGCTCGCTTATTTTTATGTAATGCAGCTTCAAAACAATAAATCAAAGTTGTTTCTTGCATAATTTCTTTAAGAACATGTTAAATACATTTAAATTAATTTTTAAAGCCT
Organism: Uloborus plumipes; assembly: GCA_038373865.1. Lineage (NCBI taxonomy): Eukaryota > Metazoa > Arthropoda > Arachnida > Araneae > Uloboridae > Uloborus > Uloborus plumipes. Next base: position 44,692 of record JAXGGA010010379.1, on the reverse strand, counting down.
CTATTTTATTTGTACAGGAGTAGCGCTACATATAAAATGAAACACTAGCATATTGTGATTTCTTTCTAAATCACAATATGCTAGTTATGTATTATGTATTATGTATTTTTATCAAAATAGACGAAACTTTAAAAGATTGAATTAAATATTTCTGTATATACTCAAAGTTTAAACTTTTAATTATTCTTAGTTTAAATTTTTAAGCTTTTCTGTTTCAATATCATTTCAATAGGTTTCTACGTAAATGATTAAGGATGGACCGGATATCCGGTAAATATCCGGTATCCGGTCCATCCGGCTGATATTTTAAGTATCCGGTATCTCCGGATATCCGATCCGGCTGACCTCCTCGGATACGGATATCCGGAAGATTTTTTTCAGGATATATCCGGTATTGATGTGGGAGATATCCGGAATTGATGTGAGGATTATCTGGTATGATGTGAGGACCTAAGTGAATGTTTTCTTTTTTTACAAAAATCCCAGTTAAAAATGTCATTGTTTTATAAACCTTTTGGATGATGTAATTACTTTTCATCTTTCCTTTTTACCAATTTTTGCTTCCAAAACAAAAATTATATGTTGTATTATACTTTATACTGGACATGAAAGCATTCTGCATATTTGATTTTTCACAATTTCTAGATAAAGTATGATTGTTTTCAGCTTTTCAAAAATATTTTAGTTAAAATATTTAGAAAGAAAAAGCTACAAACCTTCAAAGATTAATTTGCGACAAAAGGTTGAAAAAAATCTGGTATGGACCCCACACTACTTCCTTTAGCGTGTTAATTTCTTAGTAGTTGCCTTAAGTGTTAAAAAAAAGTGCTTGGAGTGAGCAAGGTAACAATTCAAATATTTGCTCCCCTAATCTGCCACGAAACAATGCAAAAAATATTTTACAATGGTTAATTTTCTAAATATTGCTGATTTTTAATATCATTCCGTGAATTTTTCGCAAAATATCGCCAATAGCGCCAAGTTGAACCCAAATTCAAAAAATAATTTTTTCGCCAAATTTGTCGCTAAGTTGATGTCAAACACTTGGCGACCAAAAGCTTGCCGACATATCGCCAAGTGGTCGCGCCAATTCATATCACTTGAGTCTGCATTGAAATTAACACTGATTTACCCCAAAAAAGGGGTAAAACATCCCCTTGGGAACATTCAAATGCAACCACAAGGGGAGGTGCACAACTAGACCATCCTCAGAGTCTACTTACCAAGCTAGAAGCTTCTACGGCATATAGTTTTTGAGTTATGCGACACACATACGCATATACACCCGCACATATGTACATACAGACGTCACGAGAAAACTCGCCGTAATTAACTCGGGGGTGGTTAAAAAATATTTTTCGGCTGCTTATATGTTGGTAGGTACATATGCACGTGCTGGCAGGTCGAAAAAACTACTGAACATTCATTCGGGGGTGAGCAAAATCAAAATTTAAATTCAAATTTGAGCGATTTTTTTTTCGCGATCACAATACTTCCTTTACTACGTAAAAGAAAGTAAAAAACGTTTATCTGAGCTTAGTTTTTTTTTCTTTCTTTCTTTCTTTTTTGTAAGTCAATTATCGTGTGTATAATATTGGTGAAATATTTAATAACTGTATCATTTACGTAGAAACTTATTGAAATGATATTGAAACAGAAAAGCTTTAAAATTTAAACTAAGAATAATTAAAAGTTTAAACTTTGAGTACATACAGAAATATTTAATTCTATCTTTTAAACTTTGTCTCTTTTGATAAAAATACATAATTGAGAAAGAAATCACAATATGCTAGTGTTTCATTTCATATGTAGGGCTACTCCTGTACAATAAAATAGAGGGTTTAAAAATTAATTTGAAATTATTTAACATGTTCTTAAACAAATGATGCGAGAAACAACTTTGAGTTATTGTTTTGAAGCTGCATTGCATAAAAATAAGCGAACATGCAATGTAATTATAATGCCGGATATCCGCAGGATATCCGGCAGCACACTTCCGGATATCCGATGGTATTCGGATATCCGGCTTGTGATGAGCCACCGGATATACGATATCCGGTATCCGGCAAAATCACTATCCGGTCCATCCCTATAAATGATACAGTTATTAAATATTTCACCAATATTAAAAAAAAGGAAAAAAAAACTAAGCTCAGATAAACTTTTTTTTTTTTTTTCAAATTGATACATATTTTATTAGAATTTTATGAATTTAAACTTCATTACAAAGTAACACATTTTCTTATTTCTAATTTTGCAATAATATAAAGCAAAATTTTGCTTTGAAATTCTTTTTTTTAAAGAATAATATGCATGTAATTTTTCTAACATACAAGTTAAAGAAGAAAATATTAAAACAGGACCAGTGTGTTAAATAATAATAATAATAATAAAGTTATACTAAATAATCAGTTAAAAATTTTATATAACTCCAAAAAACAAAGGAACATGTTTTCTGAAGATTCAAATCAGCAGTTTAAATATACTTTTAAGAGGTATGCTAAAGTTGTTCACTTTTTTAAAAACAAATGAGTAAACTTTACTTAAATAATCAACTTGAAATTTTACTTTAGTTCCAAAAAATTAAGATACACATTCTTAAAAGTGGCAAATTATCATTTTAAATACATTAAGGGTCATGCTAAACATATTCACTTTTTTAAAAACAAATTAATAAACTAATTCTTAAACGATCACCTCGAAATTCAACTTCATTTTGAAAAAATAAAGATACATTCCGAGATGCAAATGTTATATTTATGGGTTATTCCAGCCAAAATGGTACAAATCATGTCTGAAATTGTCGAGTTAAGTTTATCAAATGAAGTAATTTTCACCAACTAATTACTAATCATTGTTTTAAAAATTATTCTCTGTTTATTTGTGCATAATAAAGTGTAAATGGCTTGTATATATGAGTCATTCATTAAGGGTTTTGAATAGTTCGACCACTTTGTGTAACAGAGGAGACAAATGAGGTTTGAAAAATATATTTCTAATCGTAAAGAAAAGTTAATTACAGAAAAAGCATAAAATGAACTAAGCATCCTAAAACTAATTCTGTCTGCAATTTCAAGAAAAAATATTTTTTGCACTATTAATGCGACTGTAACAGAGTGGACATCCCACAGTGCAAATTAACTATCATCAGCAAAGAATTTTAGGCTTATCTTAGTTACTGATTATATAATTCAATGTATCAAAGTAATCAAAGCAGATACATTACTTGTACTTATTAAAAAAAATATCACATTGAATGCGATTGCTTATTTTATTTCTGAAAGGCTTGTAACAGAGTGGACAGTTTGAAACATAAAAAAAATCTAGGAACAAAGATAAATAGGTGTTTTTCCAAGATTTTGTTGTTTACATACATAAAAATCAGCAGAAAGGGTGTCAGAAGCATTTTTTGTGCTGTGCATTGCAAATGATTTTGTTGTTGCATTTCAGCTTAATCTTAAATTGCATTTTAAGTCCTAGCAATTTGAAGCTGGGGCAGATCATTTTTTCCTTCTTTTGCCAAAGAATTTTTTTTTTTTTTTGGGGGGGGGGGGTCCTTTATAAATGGCTTATGCCTAAATAAGTAATACTTGGTTACATACAATTAGATGGAGAACAAATAAAAAAATATAATTAATTGGTGGTAAACATTAAAATTAATTCCCAAAATTCTGAAGTATCGGGACTGATTTGTACCATTTTCGCTGAAATGACCGATATATTATCATTATTATTTAAAATTATTCTAAACATGTTCACTTTAAAAAATAAATTAATAAACTTATATCTAAATAATTAAGTTAAAGTTTTACTTAAATTCTAAAAGACAAAATACACTTTCTAATGATGCAAATTAACATCTTAAATACAGTCAAGTCTCAATAGCTCATAGTTTCCCAAGGGACCGGCTAAAAACTTAGAGTTATTGATAGTTCGAGTTACAAGTAGTTCCTACCATCTTTTCAAGAATTTGGGACCAAATGAAAACTTTGAAATGAAGGTATATTTGAGTTTATAAAGCTTTGAGTTATCGAAACTCGACTGAATGTTATTGAGGGTCATGCTCAACATGTTCTCAAGGAGTTACGGAGCGGCGTGACAGACGTGAAAATATTCTAATAGCAGAGAAATATCTTTTCTGAAAGGAAGGTATTACAAAAAGAAAGAACGAAACCCCAAAGTGCAAAATTCAAAATTTCTTTACACACATTTAAACTCTTTCAAAAAAAAAAAAAGCATGGTTTTAAGTTGCGACGATTCATGGGGACAGATGTTTTCATTATCTAAAAGAAAACTTTCGTCAATGTTTGATAGGTTATTTAGTGTATGTTATTTTCAATTATAATAAAGCAATAATAGTGGCAAAGTAAAAAATATCTAATTACAACATCATTGGGTGTTAATAGATCGCAATTTTTGTTAGAAGCACAAAAACTAAAAATAAAAGAATTCAATAAATAAAATAATTTGAGAATTTATATTAAAAGCTACTGCGATTAATTTTTATGAACTAACGATATGATCGTAAGTTTTTTTCAAACTTTTGTCGCACATTAATCCTTGAAGGTTTGTAGCCTTTTCTTTCTAAATATTTTAACTAAAATATTTTTGAAAAGCTGAAGACAATCATATTTTATCTGGCAATTGTGAAAAATTAAATATGCAGAATGCTTCCATGTCCAGTACACAGTCGGAGGAATAACACAATTTTTGTTTTAGAAGCAAAAATTGGTAAAAAGGAAAGATGAAAAGTAATTACATCATCTAAAAGGTTTATCAAACAATGAAATTTTTAACTAAGATTTTTATAAAAAAGAAAATATTTAATTAGGTCCTCACATCATACCGGATAACCCTCACATCAATTCCGGATATTCCCCTCATCAATACCGGATACTTAGCCGGATATCCTGCAAAAATCTTCCGGATATCCGTATCCGGGGCGGTCAGCCGGATCGGATATCCGGAAGTACCGGATACTTAAAATATCAGCCGGATAGGCCGGATACCGGATAGTTACCGGATATCCGGTCCATCCCTAGTGAAAATGACATGTAAAGTTTTTTTTTAATTTTCAAAATAACATTTTAATACGGTGTTACCCTTTTAATACCCTTCTACGCATTTTTTTACTGTGAACTGCCCTCCTATTCGTATTAGGAAACGATTTTGCTCATTTCTCAAAATTTTAAATATTTATTTTTCGCTATTGTAAATGAAATATCGAACCTACAGACTTCTGTTTGGGCTCGAATGAAAGCTGATTAAATGTACTGTAATTGCATGTCCATTTTTTGTCTTGTAGAATAGGAATTTATGTTGATATTTGGTCCAAAATATGATCGAAGCATAATTCTTTCACTCTTCGCAACAAAACTCCATTTTTTGAAGTACGATACCTCCTAAACTATTCGTCCTATAGAACTCCACTTGAACTTAAATTGTTGCAAATTTAGTGTTCTTTAAAATGGCTATTCACATGTATGATCAAAAGTTGCTGTCATAGCTTAGGAGTTATAAAGGAAAAACTGAAAAATGTCAGAAAATTTTGCAGTTTTTTGCGAGTTTCGCAGCGAGCACAGGTTTTAGAAAGGTGCAAACTTAAATTTACACTACCCTAAGGGACCCAAACAACATATTAAAAATTTAGAACTACATCGCGATTTGCGATTTTAATGTCTAATTTGACTGGACTAAAAAGCAGAAAGAAAAGTTATGTATAACGCACTCATTAAAATTCTTAAAACACAGCTGAAGAAAAAATAGCAAACAGTGAACTAAATTAAAATTATATCAAAAAAAAAAAAAAAGATTGCATCAAAAAATAAAGTTAAATATCTTTGTTTAATTTTACGAATTATCTGCCTGGAATAGGTCATATTACACTGACAAAACTTTCTAAAATTCAAGGTCAGTTTTGAAAAGAAAAGAAAAGAAAAATGACATACCGAAAACAATTATATTTTTTTATCACTATAACTAAAAAACAAACTCATTTCTAGTACTGGCCGTGTGGTGGAGTAAAACAGCTTGAGAAGGAAACTTAGAATGTCCAAACAAATGAACCATCTAACTTGGTTTTTGAAAAGAGGAGAACATTAAAAATGTAAAGAAATTTTCTTCCAACACATGTTCAAATATAGATTTTTTGACAAGAAAAAAGTTCAAGAAGGAAGCTAAATACTTTAATTTGCTTTCAAATGCCAGTTCTAATCAGCTACTTTTGTGAAAGAAGCATTTTAAGCCAAATATATAACCAAAACAGAGGTTTTTTAATTGTTTCCTATGAACCTCTATTTTTATCCAATGGCGGTGGTTCTGATGAAGCAATGTAAAAATGCTTTCTGAATTTCAGTGCGAAGGTTTTGGTGGTAAATCACTGCTTTACTTACAATGTGGAAAGTTGAAAATATTTCTTTCATTGGAAAAGTAAGAAATTGATTTGTTTAGATCAACTGTCGCAGAGGAAGACAATATAGTCTTAAATAATAAAAAAAAGGATTCTTGATGGATTTAGTTCCAAAATGCATGAGTTTGAAGGGCCCTTCAAAAAAAAATCTTAAATGAAGGAGTATTGGATTACTTTTGGCTGAGTTGGTAATTTCTAAAACCAATATATCTGTGTTCTCAATTTTAGTCTGTTTTGGGGACCATGCATCTATGGCATCGACTTCAAGAAAAAAAAAAAAAAAATCAAATCGTGACATATTGTTCCCCTGGCCGGATTAGGGGCCCCCATTTGTTCTTTAATTGACTGTTGTAGATAAAGATTCAGCCAAAACTGTGGACAGTAAATAAAGGAGAGCGCCGAAAGTTCGAAAAAAAACTTGGATAGGACAGAAGTTCAAAGCAAGGCCCCTTCGTTTTTTTTTTTTTTTTAATATTTTGATGAGAAGAATAGTGTTTTCAACTGTATGATTCTGGAATACTTTGTAAAACTTCGTTTCGGAACAAAGTTTGAATGGAGAAAAATTCGGGGCAAAGTGGAGATGCGAGGCCCCGGGAGGCGCGAGGCCCTGGGCGGTCGCCCGATTCGCCCACCCCTTGCTACGCCACTGTTTACCGGGACTACTATACCATCTCTATCCCCAAAAGAGATCAGAGGTTCTCCTACCATTTACTTCTTACTCCTACCATTGACTTTACTATTCCATATTTTTGATTTTGGCACCTACGAGTACATCCCATTGCTTCTGGCTGTCTCATGTGAAACTTTTTCAGGTATAAATTTTATAAAGAGATGTCATTGCTTATTATATTAAAAAATAATTTTAACTAGAAAGTACTTTTTTTCACAAAATCTGGCTTATTGTAAGAGAGAGAAAGATAAAAGACGATCTCTTTATCTTGTGTAGTGCAGTGAAAAGTCAATTTTTGTAATAAAAGATGGATTTTAGTACAGAATTTATTTTTATTTTCTAAATCAAAAATTTCAACTTTTAAGCGTTTTTTTCGAGCATTTGTCAGTTATAACACATCAAAGAGAAATTAATTGCTAAATGCAGGATAATGACTAAAATTCTCTCACAATGCATAATAAATGAAAAGATATTATTTTTTCATGTTTTAAAACTATTTTACGTCACGTAGTTTGCGTAGTACTTAACTATATTGTTAAGAACGTGTTTGTACTTAAAAGCTACGATAAACTTTAGAATACTAATGATTTTGATTATGAACGTCTTCAATACATTCTCTCTCTCTCTTTTTTTTTTGAACTTACCTTTAAATTCTTTCAACCTTTGTCATTGTAATATAACTTATTCCTGATTGAGCAAAAATATTTGTTTTAACCATTTTTTTGTTTTAATTTTGTTTCTTTTCCCCCCTCTTTTTCCTTGTGTCCCCTTTTTTATTAATATAATTTTCATTTATTTCGTTGTTTGCTATTTTTTGCTACAGTGGTGTTTTCATAATTTTAATGAGTGCGTTTTAAATGACTATTTTTTGCTTACCTCTATACTCTTTTTTGCAAAGAGTGATCTTCCTATATTAGATCTCAAGTTGGGTCCCTAGGGTCAAAGTCAGTGTTCTTAATTGCTGTTGCAAGTTTTACCCCTGAAAGTAACTTAGTTAAATATGCAACTATTCAGCAATTTCTCAGATTTAATATTCGTAATCCCCTTCCTCTTTTCTCTCGCTCTTATTCCTTGTTGATTAATGTCTATGTCACTACTTTTGGAAGCACAAGCCATTTTTATTTCGATCGAGTGTAAAATTTTTAAAAAGTTTTTGTTTGCCTCGTTTTTCCTCACATATTTTCAATCTCAACTACTTCATATGAGGCCTCAAAATGCAGAATTTTAAGACTATTTTTCAAAAAATTTCCGGGGGGGAACCCCCCTCCAAATTAAAGATAAACAAGTCTACACCCTACTTAAAAAAGGTCATTGCATCGCTTTTCTAATATCCATGCCACTACAAGGTCAACCCATAGAAGAATAAGAAAATACAGCGAGAGCATTAAAGGACGAAAAAAAAAAAAACCTCAGTGGACTTAATCAGAGAAAAAGACACACAAAATGAAAAGAGTCCTGTTCTGTTGCCGAAAATGTAGTCGGGGGCTAAGGGCAAGGCCCGCCATTCTGTTTTCTCGGGGGGGGGGGTCAAAGGGTGCAAAAACAATGTAATTTCATCGGAACCCCCCCCCCCCCCATGACGGACCTGGTTAAATCTAAATCTGACCCTGGTAGAAACTAGTAGCTGAGGGAGAAAAAAGAAAAAAGAAATTGTATGTACAATTCATCGGAATTGTAAGAGCGAATATTTCTCTTACGAAAAATCTAAGTGAAAATCTAGGGGGAGGGGGGGGGGGTCAAAAGCTCCACCAGCACTTCTGAAAATTTTGACCTGTGCCCCCCAAAACTTTTGGTCACGCTACGCCTATGTCCCCAGGAACCAAGCGCTTGATCTGATTGGTGTATAAAAATGTGTTCCTTTTACTAAAACAGAGGGGATCTTCTGAACCGAAGGTGGAAAATCAAATGCAAATGCAAAAACAAAAAAAATCTTGAGACGATTCTGGCAAAAATACACTTTTGCCACTTCGTACCAGAGTTATGGCTATGCTTGTTTACAAGTTAAGTGTTATGCTTTATTCACAAGGCATAACTACAACTTCGATATGTTTTTCAATTAAATATTCTCATTTAAAAGTAGTAAAAATGATTAAAATTTTATGCTGCATGTGTACTATTAAAAATCTTGGGTCACTAGGGAAGAATAAAATCGATTGTTTATGTTTTAAGTTTCAGCTCGATTGTTGTTTTTTTTTTTTTTTTTAGTGACAAATTCCATTGAATTTTATCAGAGAATTTTTTAACACTGAAGATGAAGTTAATTCATTATAGTTCGCTTACTTTAAACTAACTACTTGTGAATGCCACTTCTTGAATTATAATGTAGTTTAACTGTAATGCATTTAATTTACTTCTATTTACTTGGTTCGTACCGTATCCTTGATTTTTACCCTGTTGAAAAATTCTGGAAAGTCTTTAAAAGTGCTTAATTTTTACTCCGCAAAAAAAGTTACTCAAACTGTTCTATGTTTTCCTCTTAGAAATGTTTCTTTCTAGCAGAAAATTTCACCAGCAAATACATTTTTAATAAAATTATTTCCAAAATGTATTCGCAAAATTAAGTTTTTTTCTCACTGATAAGAATATTTACAGCAGATAGATATACTTTTTCCAAAGTGTCTGCGTTTAAATTGCCACTTTTTCCCCTCCATCCATCTTGAGAGATTTTTTTTCCTCAAAAAAGCTCCACGTGGCTATGCCGTTACTTTCTCTGCATCAGCAGGGTTATTGTAAAATAAGCAAATTTACAGGCTTCAATGAGATACGAGCCTGTATAGAGAAGTGTTTCCCAAAGTACTCATGACTGCCCTCTGGGGTTCGCTGAAGTTTCCAGAAAAGTCGATGAAGCTTTAAGTTTAAAAAGCGGGTCAATTCCAGTACTTTTCATAGTACTGGAAAATATACTGCCAAAAATGAACTGCTGATTTTACAGTATAATTTATACTGGTAAGCAAGGTTCCAATTTTAAACTGTAAAATGCACAGTAATAACCTGTAAAACTAGCAATTTTACAGTTTATTACTGTAAAGCTAGAAATTTTACAGTTTATTGCCGTAAAATTTAGCTGTATTTATACTGTAAAATAGCAGAATAATACTGGCAGTAGAGGTTCCAGTTTAAAACTGCAAAATGCACGGAAATAAACTGTTAAATTAGTAATTTTTACAGTTTATTATAATAAAACTAGCTGTATTATACTGTAAAAACATCAGTCATTTTTGCAGTGCATTTTCAGAGTAAGGGCCTTACATTGTAGACTTGTGGTTAAAGAAGAGGTCATTTTCGGACAGGGGGGGAGGGGGGTCAGAGGGCAATTTTTGAGCGAAATTGGGGATGTTTGGCAATTTTTTCGTAATATTAGACCCAATAAATACCGTTGACTGATTTAGTCGCTTAAGAGGGGTCATGACCCCCATGACCCCCCCCCCTCTGGATCCACACTTGGGTGGCCGTGCATGCACGTAATTAAAATCAAATCTGTCTCAATGACAAATTCATTCGAAACACAGCTAACAAGGCGTTTCACCTTACTTCTTTTAAACTCTTAGTCACGCCATCTCTAGGTCTAAAATGAAACAATATTGCTTCTTTTGGCATATGACTGCATTCATAATCATGGGAGGGTTCACCGCACTATTTTTTTACTAACAAATGCATTAAAAAAATACCATAAATAAAACCTTTTTTTTTAAATATATTTTTTTTTATTTTACAAATAATATCTATTAATTAATTTATTTTTAAGCAAATTCTGGGATTAAGTTAATTTATCAATAAGTGCAATTTCTCTCAAATTCGTCACAATAATTGAAAATTTTGTAATTTATACTTTATTTAAAATGACTAGAATTTTTTTTCTTTTATATAAATGATTATTTTCTACAAACATTTTAAATAATATTCAAGAGGAAATAAATTAATATTACTTTTCAAAATTATTTTGTTTTTGAAAATTAGTGGACAAAAGTTTTTTTTTTTTTCAAAGTATTTCGTAGTTTGTGCTTGTTGAGTTAACTAATTTTGTTTTTAAATGGCAAGGGATGCGAGAATGCACACCCTTGCACCCGTATCGGTGCTTATGAAAATACAAAATTGAGATTAAATTTTAGTACAATACTTTTAGATTGTCCCTTTTAATGATTTCATTATTCAATATGATATTTAAACAGGAAGTTCTATCAAGAACTAAACAAGCCTACTTTCCCGTACACCGACATCGGCATTATATCATCTGATCAATATTTTCTTATTTATCTGACACTGAAAATTATGTCAAACATCCCTTTTTAGCACTTAAAGCAGATTTCTAAAAACAAAATATGCCTCTCTCATCAGATGAAATAGACACGTAAAAGGAAATAAACCAATAAATTAAGTTGTAGCACCTTTTAAAGAATTTAGCTGTTATAGTTCTTCCGTAGAAAAACTCCTCAATCGTTTTCAAAAAAAAAAAAAAATAAATAAATAAATAAATTCATAAATAAAAATAAAAATACCAAGAGCATCAAAACACATTTGCAATTGATCAAAAAAAAAAACTCTCGTTCATAAAATTTCTCAAATTTCATTTTTAATCCGTTGCCAGTTGTGAAATACAAATAAATAAAAAATGTTCTCGCGAATGAAAAATTTTTGTTGGAAAAAATCGTCTGTAAAAAAAATATATATATATATACATATATTGTTACAAATCTTGTAAATAGTTGTTGTTTTTCCTGCCTTGCACCATTGTCACTAGTTTTGGTTTTATCTGACGACATTTTGCAAAAGTATCTGAAGATATCACTTTTACCAGTTGTATACCGATCTTGTAACATTTTGTAGTTTTTGCACTTCCCCTAACTTTAATAAGCATGAAGACATTTTCGGTCTGAGTTATAATATTATGGGTTTTTCTTTTTATCACTAGAATTTTCTTGAATGGACTATTTAAGTTTGTGAATGAATAGAACACTCCGGATTTTGCTAGAATGTTGTCGAAATTTCCTTCCGAGTATAAATAGCTGTCCAACTGCCTTGAACACAGTTTTTCTCAGATTTGATTTCTGAGATGATCGTTTTATTCGCTTGTGCGAATGTTAGTTTTGCTTTTGTAATTTCTTAATTACTGTTCGCGTTAGATACGTGCTGCTGAGTTACTGTTGAGAGTACAGTGTACTGTTTGCTACCTAATTGCTGGATGTTTAGCAATTGTTTCCTGCTCATATTGTAAATAAGTGTACATAATTGTAAATAAATTTATAGTTACTTCCTCAAGATTGGAATGGTCATTAAGGAAAGTTGAAGGTGCTACGGACTCGTTACAATTGAATAATAATAAATAAAACAAAACAAATAAATAAATAAACAAAAAATCGTCTGCACAGTCGGTCATTTTTTTCCGAGCCAGTATTTCTGCAATGATAGTGGAGTCGGAGTTGAAGATTCGGTGTCGGAGTCGGAGTTCTTAAAACAGCTGATTCAGAAAAAATATTTTCCATACCTTCTTCATCAAGAGCATTTTACAACAAAATTTGCTTGAAGGAAATCCCCTTTTAAATTCAGGATCTATATCAAGCTTAAATTTCTCCGTAGGTACTTAAGTTTTTTTTTAACGTTTCAAAATTGAATGAAAAAATTTTTAAAATAAAAAGTGAAATATGGGAAAGAGGTGTCCTCGCCGAGATCTTTTGAACAAAAAAAAAATTTATTCAATTCGGACTCACTCAAACGTTATTAAGTGGGGGCAGGTTGTTTTTACGGTTCAATGTTGAACGAAAAATTATTCAAATCGAAAATTTAAATATAAGAATGGAGTATCCTTGATGAAAACTTTCAAAAAAAGTAAAGTTTTTCCAGATCGGACTGTTCATTCAAAAAGTTAGTATCGCGGGACATGTTGTTTGAACGGTTCAAAGTTTATCGAAAAATGGTCCAATTAAAAAAAGTGAAATGTGAGAAAAAGGTGTTCTCGCCAAGATCTTTGGAACAAAAAAAAAGTTTCACTGTTCATTCGAAATCTATTGGGGGGGGGGGGGGGCAGACAGACAGAACAGATAATTACTGTCAAATAAATGTATAATTTCAATACCAGTACACGTTTATAATTTGTCAAAATTCAAAATAATTTTGAACTTATGAAAAATGAAAAGTAATTTTAAGAAATGCTTTTGAAATGAAATACAAAGATTTAACATGAATGGAAGTCACTCATGTCGTCCACAAATATGTACTTGTCCTTAAAACTAGCAATTGTGACTTGGCTTAAGTTTTTTCATAACATCTTCTGGGATAAACTCTGCCTTTTCTTTAGTTTCTTGAAATCTCTGGGTTTCTGGGATTGTCCTGAAAGATTTTTTCACTTATTCATCACTGTCTATGTGCTGGACTTTTACTACATAAAGTCTATGTGACTTTCCCCCTCGTATTTTAAGTAAAAAAAAGTCTCCTGGAGAAAAAATCTTTTGAAATCTGCAACTTTCTGTCATTCTAAGATCTTGTTGCTCACGAGAAGGGATTAACAGTAATAAATCCTTGTCCTTGTCTTGATTAGAAAAATTGGGGTTAGAATCTTGATTTTTCAAACAGTTTACTTCAAATAACTTTGAATTGGAACAACAGGACTAAGTGTTCCGATTCACCCCTCCGATTCACATTTTTTTCCTATGGCATTTTTCAGGATTCTTCATTTTTATGACACAATTTATAAAAAATGTAAATTCTAATGTGGTATTCTGTTGTTCAGATACATGTATAATTGAAACATACCACTCTTAGTTTTTAAATATAAGAAGATTCGTTCATGCATATAAAGTTTTGCAGTCTATGAAAATGTGATGTTTTCTAGCAGCACTTCTTAGAAGCCAGTAGCGTTGCCAGATTGACAAAAGTAATTTTTTATTACTTCCTATGATCTTACCTTTCTAAAAAACAAAAATTTACGGCGAAAAATACCCAATAGTATATTTATGAAGAATTTTTTTGTACGGTAGGGAAGTTTTGTTCCGATTGACCCCATTTTACGGTATGCATTTTATTTATTTATTTTTTAAAAAGTAGCGAAGTAGCGACTACAATTCAAAAGTAGTTTGTAGTCGCTACATTTAAAAAAAAGTAGTTGTAGTTGTACTATCTACATTGATAACATAGTAGTTGTAGTTGTAGTTCGCTACAAAAAAAAATGTAGTTTTTCCAACCACTGCTCTAGTGTTTTTTTTTTTTTTTCTTTTTAAAGAAGGATTTGAATAAAGTAGGCAACAGATCCGTTAACTAAAGGGGTTAGGAGGAAGCAATTGTTTAAATAGCCTTGAGAAACTAGTAAGAGAATGTGGAGCAAAGTGAAATAGTTAAGTTTACTTACCTGCTTCGAAAGGAACAAATAGGAAATTTGTTCTTAAAATTATTATACATAAAGAAGGAATAATGTATTTTGTAATACAACTTTTTTATCGTCAAAGTTAACTATTATCGATCAGAGTACACTAAAAAATGAATGTTGTTTTCACAGCATAAAACAGCTAATTTTGTAGTAATAAACTTTAAAAATTGCTAATTTTACAGTACTAAACTGTAAAATTGCTTATTACAGTGAATTTTACAGTTTTAAACTGGAGCTGCTGCTGCCAGTGTTACACTATTGCTTTTACAGTATAATCCAGCTAAGTTTTACGGCAATAAACTGAAACTGCTAATATTACAGTAAGAAGCTGTAAAATTGCTAGTTTTAGTTTATTACTGTAACTCTTACAGTTTTAAATTGGAACCTCGGCTGCCAGTATTATACTGAAAAAAAAACAAATAACAGTCTTGTAGAATGGAATCACGTCTAGCGAAATATATGAACTTCTATTAATATTAAAGGTTTCAATGGATCTAAACCTAGAGCCGTGTATCTGTTGCTCTGCACATGACTGACCTTCCCTAATAACTTCCGATGGAATAAGCTTAATGGTAGAGAACATGTTTTTTTGTTTTTGAAATATCTGGGCCATGCTTCCTTTTTTGATTTCAATCGTTTTCCGGTCAGTTTCGAATACTTCAAAACAAAACAAAAGAAAAAAAGAAGGAAAAATATGTATGTATGAAACGCGGAAATTGAAACAAATACAATTCCCGATCTGGGAAGCGGCATTTTCTTCGAATAAACCTTCAACAGAGAGTTAACTTTGATAGAGAGACGCAAAACATGTGAAAACAATTTAGATTTTTTAAAATTGAATTATTTAAAGCATTTTCAGACATTTTTATTCCAAAAATTTCTTCCACTTAAAACTTTTTACACATCAAAAAACCAAGAAAATTAAAGATTCTGAGCATATTTAGACTTTTTTGTCATGAAATCGAAAGTGATCCAAACAAGAAAACGAACTGCATTTCTCCGTAGATTTAACATTGAAAATATGAAGTGCGTCTTCTGATTTGGACCGACAAACACAATAAAACTATTAAAACAGAGGAAATAGAGAAAATGCGTCTCAGAGTTTATCCGAATGGTGAATGCTAGAAAATCAATATCGATGGGATTGAGGATATGGGATCGCTTAGTTCTGGACGAGCGTTTCGTTCACCCTTAAAATATTTTAAATGTTTAATAAGGACGCATTCGACAGAGTCCCTGTCTAGAAATAAAACTCGCTTCACTGCCAAAGTGTCAGAAATTTCATTTCGAGACGATAAGCCGGAAGAAGATCCCGGGCACTTTTGAAAGAATCTAAATAACTTTGTCAAACAGGACTGCGAGGGATTAGGGATTTCTTGCCTCTGCCAACTCCCTTTTTAATATCGGAGAATGAAGACGCCTGACTTTCTTCCCAAAGCGCCTGACGAGCTCGGAGAGTTGCTTGTTTGCGTCAGTCTAGCGAAAATGAACGTGTCCGACAGTTTTGAAATCTTAAAAAATTACTTTTAGTAGCTACCATCACTGCACTGAAAAATTCACTCCAACCCTCTAAAGTGAAAGTATTATATTCTTTAATTCAAATATGCTTCATAACCTTTTAAATTCCGCTAAAAGTCCTGTTAAAGTTTAAAGCAATTCGCCAAATAAATCAAAAAGACATCAAGTTAAGTAAGTAACAGGAGATATTAGTTACTCAAATTTATTTAATTTTCAAGGCTTAACTCTATACGCAAATTTAAACCACTGAAGAAAGAGCAGTTTGTCCGGAAAATGGACCTAGTGTTTCATTATTGCGTCTTAGACTTAAGCCTTGAAAATTGACTAAAGTTGTGTAATTAATATCTCTTGTTCCAAGTAACAGAGAGAAATGTGTCAAAACCTTTATTTTTCAGGAAAAAAAACCTTTCCAGCGATGTATAATGTTATGGGGTGGGGAAAGTCCCCCCCCCTCAATTATGCCGGATACACCAAAAATGAGACTAATTAATTAAGTTAAAAATAATTGTAGAATTCGGCGTTCGAGGTGTATTTTACTGGGATACGTTCGAGTTTTGTGCCAAGTTTCAGGTCTGTAGATGCTATGGGGGCTTCTAGCCATCGGTCACAAGCAAACAAACAGACAAACAGAACCCGTCATCTTTATATGTATAGATTAAACTTAAACAAATTTTCTTGAGTCCATTTTAACTGTGATTGCTTCAATAGTATAACAACGCATGAATATTTATACTATATTCCATGTATTTCTACCCATAACATTTTAATTTTTTACAATACAATTTTAAGCAACCTACTTTGGTTTTCATTTTCTTATTTAGTTTGCATTATCAGCATTTGTAGGACCCCTTACTAAATTATTGAGGAAAAGCTTTCACTAGCTTATTCATTTTTTCAAAATGCCAGCTTCGGTTTCCTACTGACTCAAATGCATGAATTTCTTTGCGCCAAATAAGTTAAAAAAATATTTGCCTCTTAATAATTAAGAAGGAGCAAAATTTAAACGCAGAGAAAATGAAAGCAATCTGCTCTAATGCTATGCAGACTCATTTTCTTTACCCTTTTTACTCACTTCTTTTGGGATCGATGAAAGAATGTGAAGATAGTTTAAATGCGTTACATGGGTTATGAAGTTCTTGAAATGATTATGTTTAATTCTTAGAAGTTTGCGAAGTATCGTAATTCTAATCTGGGTGCACGATTTAATAAACGCTATTGATTAAACACTTCAGTACTGAACACAATTACTTCAATAATGAAGACACATTTTGACTTTCCATTTATTACGTAAAACAGATGAATATAATTTCATTAAAATACTAGCGCAAAATAAAACATTTCCAGCCTCATAGCTGAGCATATTTTTTTTAATCAAAGAGGATCTATATTTTCATATTAAAAAAAAAGCTAATCAGATTTTATTTCAAACTTTCAACTAATTCTCTAACTATTTTATTTATGTTTATCATTCTCGTGAGAAATCCAAGTTGATTTTCCAAATATAGGTTTAAGTTGAATATTCGATAAAGTACGAACTGAACTTGTATTAATATTTGATAAATTTAGTTTAGAAATGCTTCGTCTATTCGAATGGAGTATATAGTAAAGAATGTCAAGTAATTTGCTAATTGTTTTATTGCATTTAACGGCTCTTTTATCACTTGTAGATTTACCAGCTCTGAAATATTGCAAACATTTTTCATTCCGTTCGGTTGTTTAATTCTCGATTTCTCATCATTGAATTTGGTTTTATGCTCTGGCAATCTGTGAAATTCAATTCCATTTCTTTCACTAAGTAAGGAGGAATACAAAAAAAAAAAAAAAAAAAAACATATAACAGGAATATAAGCATGAATTCCTTAGTATGAAGAGGTAAATGAGAGTTAAATCTATATGCATTCAGTCTGAAAGAGGAAACTTGTTTTCAAATCCTGGTTCTGCTGTAGTTATTGATACTACTGAGTTGTCTAAATCTTTTCTGCTTACAGAGAGAAGACTTATGCTTTAAGTGTTTATTCGAAGCCGCAACAGCTCAAAGGCAATGAATTCAGATCACGAAAATCATTTCGGTGTTTTTACTCTTGATTTTTTACCGGTTTGGATTTGAAAAATGAAAAAACCCACAGATATAAGAGCTCAAATTTTCCAACTTAAATAGGAAAACGTTTTATCTTCCATGGGTATATAGATGTTTTTTTCTTCAAACGGTTGAAATAGTTCAAATTGGGGGGGGGGGGTAGATATGTTTTTAGTGGATTTTAGAGGAGTGAAATTCATTTTGCAGGAGTCAACTTTTCGAAAAAAGTGCTGATCCTAATGGTGACCAATTCCAGAAAAAAATAACTTCCAATTTGTGTACTATTTCAATTGTTTGATATTTTTTGTTCTAAAACACATTAGAATTTAGTTTTCAGTTATGATTTCTATAAATCTAAATTTTTACTTAACATTTTTTGAGATGTATTTCCGATTTTTATCAAAAGAAAATTACCCTTATGGGTCATTCCATAGTGACTAACGTAACATTCAGAGCTGATTTTGTAAGTGTTTTTACTTGTGACTTAAAGGGTAAAACATATTTTTTAGTTATGCTGGTGGATTTACAAAGAACATGGTATCTATGTATCATTTCTGCTAAGAATTTAAAACAAAATTACCGACAGTAGATATTTTTTCAACCACAATAGCAGCGTGACTAACGTAAAGTTTTTGCAACCCTGAAAATGAATGCTCATGTTGTGAGGCAAACATTTCTCGAAGTTAAACAAGTGTTAAAAATTGAATGATTAATTTGAAAAATGTGTAAAGTTGGCTTTTAAAAACATAAAACACATTAATTAAGTCTTAATTTTTTTTAGTCTTAAGTGTCGCTTTTACTCAAGATGGAGTGTGACTAACGTAACGTGACTAACGTAACCATCGAATAACAAGCAGTAAACACACTACAAACTATTTATTATGGCTAATCTCAGTGATGATCACAATACTTTTTTTTTTTTTTAAACTTCTTATGTTGTACGATTTTTATTTATTTATTTATTTTATTTATTTATTTATTTTTTTTTTTTGATACTTTTTTCACTTCGGTATTTTTTTTTCTTCGGCTGAGGTTGCTATTTCTATGGAATGACCCTCATACAGACGATGAAAACATCTCTGCCTATCTGTCTTTTCTTCGAAATTGATATATTAAAAAAAAATACTCCATGCTTTGAACTTAATGATTCTAAGGCGAATCACATAGTTAGGTTCGCTACATACTTGCATACAAAGAAAAACGCCCATTAACTTTTTCATCAGAAGATCTTTATAAATATAGCGTCCCTTAATGAGTAAAAATGGGCAACAACCTTAACCTAAAAACAGAAGAGCGCCATTCCTTCTGATATACCTCCCTCCTGTTTTTTCATAATTGATCAGTCCCATTGGAACAAGGTGTGGTTCTTCGTGCCGGTGCAGAAGCTAATAATGATTAGGCATATCCATCTTGTTCTCAGTGTTCTACTGCAACAGTTAAATTAACAGTTACACGGCTGGAAGTCCCCCCCCCCCCATTGCTAGGTTTTTACTTTTGCTATAAATATCTTACTTAATTCCATCGAATCGTTAGGAGGGCGCTTGCGTTTGCCCATTTCACAGGCGATAAGAAGTGGTTTTCAGATGTTTTGCAAATGATATTAACTTAGAGTGCCAACATCATTTTTCTTAGTGTGAAATAATAAAAATAGTATTGATAGAATAACGATTTCTTTAAGAACAACCATTTTTATTACAAATAAATAATTTGCTACTTTTTTTTCTTGTTAAATTTTTAGAACTTAAGAATTGAATCAGATCGTACAACCGATCAATTAGTTACTTTCGTTATTGTTATCTCTAAAGGGGAAACTTGAAATTGTTTTTTTGCTCATTTTTTTTATTTTTATATTTCGAACAAACAAAAAAAATGCCGTACACGCCTAATTTAAAATGTCTTCATTATTTTTGGGAAAATTTTTTATAAATGTACCGCTGCTAGTTTCCTGATTAAAAGGTCTGATCTTTAATACACGTTATATAGTTCTGAAATGATTTTAAAAAAACTTACAATTAGGAAATAAGAAATAAATTATAATAATAAAGCACTATCTTCCTCACTTGGGAATTCTCGTCTTCTGACGTCGCAATTATAACACATTAAACATTCTTGTAATGTTTACCTGAATTTTATTTTAGTGAACAGTAATAACATACCGTTCAAATCCGTTTGAAGTATTAAAGCAAATAATACAACGTTGAAAAAGCACAAATGCGCAAGAATACACAGACACTTGTTTCTGTATTACAAGGAACGCCTTTTCCAATGCACAAAATGGGAGCTTATGGATGCATTGGTGCTTTTTAACGTTGTATTATTTGCTTTCATTTTTAAGCACAAAGGTACTGTCTGCCCACGAATGCCGTGGAATTTGCAAAATTGCAGCAAAGACGAGTCCATTTTCATAAAGGGAAAAAGTAAAAATTTATTTGACACGTGATTCGTTCATTTCCATATGTCTCTGCTTAGTTTCGAGGTTAAATCACATTAAAAAAAGCTGGCATCCCTAAAAACTAATAGACAATTCCATTTCCTCCGATGAACCGGATGTTAGCCTTTCCATCTCATCCGTAGTCAAACTTTATGTTTTTCCGTTTGAAGCAGTTTTTTGCAAAAGCGGTTGCAAGCTATTACAATTAACGCCACGGACGTTCGAGTTTCGGCCAACTTCTTGATATAAGTGCTAACAATGGTTTGCCTTCTAAAATTGTTGTGCTGGGCAATTCCACGAAAAGTGGTCCTAACACACCAAATCCCCCCCCCCGCCATAGTACAAAAACAAACCTTATTTTTTGACAAAAAAATATCTACCCTTTTCGATTCCAGCATCAATTTTAAGATAAATTTTTTCTTTTCTCATATTTTAGCCTTGTTTAATAACATTACGACAAATTCAAAAAAAAAAAAAAAAATGCATTGTTAGTGAAAAAATGTAAGAAATTTTTTTCACCTAATAATCATTTTTTTTCTGGAAAAACTATCAAATATCATGAACTCAGATCCTTTAGTATGATTATATCTCATATTTTTTGTAATAAAGTGTTTCCTAAGTTTTTAACCCCTCAAAATATGCAGGTTACTTTTTTTTGGTCACACAAGTAAGGAAAAAGAAAGAAGTTTCCCCCCAAGGTCTAATTAGGGGACTAAAAGAAAACTATCTCATATCATAAATTAACTTGATACATAACACATGTAACCTGACTTACATCTTCATCCATTCGGTAGAAACGTTTTAACGAGGCTCTTTAAAAGCTGTCACACACGTAAGGCTTTTGAATGGTTTACCTTAACCCTTCACTGCACGGTGTGCCAGATCTGGCACAAACCAAATAAACTCTCATATATTCCAATGACTTTTTAAATGCAGTTAAACTGAGTTTTACGCCCCTTCTGGAACATTGCTATAACTGTTTAGTGTGATGTTTATGCACTAGTTAGTTGCACTAGTCTAGGTATTACAGTTCTTGCTTTTGAAAAAAAAAGAGTGTCTGCATTTCCGTTAGAAGTGTGTTTAGTCATTATTTCCTTTGTTCTAAAAATGTTTTAATACACTTAGTGGCAAATTTGTTTGTACCACTTATGGCACAAAACAACTTGTAGATTATTACACTTATCGGTATACAAAGCATATGCTATGTGCTTTGTGCCATATGTAGAACAAACAAGTAAAACATCATTTTTGGTGCACATTTTTAAGATAAATTTTTTTCTTCATTTTTCCTGAACTCAGAGTTATTAAAAGGTAGCATATGACTTTTTTCATGAAAATATAAAAAAGCGTGCAGTGAAGGGTTAAGAGTCAGGTCTTTGTTTGAGAAATTTTCCCAGGAACCGATTTTTTTAATTTAATTTTTTTTTTGTTAATCTCCTCTGATTACATGTAACATGTTATAGAAATGAATTTTAAAATAACCTATATATAATTCATATACAAATGAGAATTAATTTCGTCTTCATTCTTTATTTTGCGAACACATCTTTGCAATTTAATTATTTACTAGCGGCGTTGTCCAACAAAATCAGATCTTTCGTTTAGGGCAAAAAATCAAATATTAAACAAGTAGTTCCGTCCGGAACTGAACGATTTGGTAAAATATTCATCCGAAAGATAATGGGTACGTGGGGGGTGGGGGGGGGGGGCAATTTGAAAAGTCAAACATGAGAATGAATTGTCCTCGCCGAGATCTTTCTAACAAAAAAAGTTTGTTCAAATCTGACTGTTTAACTCAAAAGTAATTAGCGGGAGACCAGTTGTTTGAGCGGTTCAAAGTTGAACAAAAAAGTGCTCAAACCAAAATATTAAATGTGACAATTATTTATCCTCGCCGAGACTATTAGAACAAAAAAAAATGTTCTAATCGGACTGTTTACTCAAAAGTTGTTAACGGGGGACAGGTTGCTTGAACGGTTCAAAGTTGAACGAAAAATTGTTCAAATCTGAAAGTTAAATGTGAGAATGAGGTCTCCTCGCCGAGATCTTTCGAACAAAAAAAAGTTTGTTCAAATCGGACTGCTCACTCAAAAAATATTAGAAGAGGGGGGGGGGAGGGCGGGGGGATGGGGGGGGGTAAAGGCATACAGACACATATATAATGCTGATAGCTATAATTATCAGTTGTGGAAGTTGAATTGACTTCAAAATGAAGACATGCTGCACGCGGTCACACACGTAAGGCTCTAGTGTCACACACGTAAGCCAAACTAAAATTTTTTACTGCTACTCTACGAAGTTTAGAAAAAAAAAATATGTGGAATACTTACTTAGTACACTTAGACACATGCACAAAAATCAGCGCTCATTTATCTTTTAAAACTTCACAGGAAATTACAAAATAATATGAGGTATAGCTTATTTTCAGATTTTCCGAGTCACACACGTAAGGCTGTATTTAAAATTTTATTAAAAAATTCAAAATTGTCCTATGAAAAAAATAACGCCGCATTACAACTTTTGCATATCTTCTGTTACTCCAACAGCAACCACTAAGAAATATATAAAAAATATCGTCCTGGTTTTTATTGCTATTTGCAAAAAAAATGGTGTCAAAAAGTCACACACGTAAGGCTGGAATGGCCCTGCTACGGTATTTCGAGTGGATAAGAAACCAGTTACAATGTGAAGGATGTCATTAATCAGAAAAAGGCAATTACAATGCCAGTGGAACTTGAGCTGGAAAAAAATTGGAACAGGGAGATTCCTGTTCCATCAACAAACAATATTGTTTTATTATTTTAGAACTGCAGGGAAAATATAAAAAATTAAAAAAATCATCAGTGCGTAACACAAAAAATGCCAAGAGCGATAAAACAACTTAAAAACTTCATATCAGGCGTCGTGAATAGTCTTTTCAATATATTTGTTTATATAAATGTAATGATTAGCGAAATATTTATGTCCAGCTCTAAGGAAAGCTCACCAATTAGAGCATGCCTTCTTGAATGACCAGCGACACATGAGGCTTATGATTATTGGAGACATAGATGTAGTATAAAACTAGAAACACGTAGACAAAGGGAAAAAAATTACGATCCTAGATAAAAAGAAAATCTGATGCCAACAAAAACACCTGCTTTGAAACCTGAATGCACTGTTAGCGACAGTGATTCCATTCAACATGATGCAAGTGATGGTTCAAGTGTTTTAGCTATTAAAAATGTTTCATCAGAGAATAAAAATTAAATTCACTCTTACCTCAGAAAAATCGTTCTCTAGTTTGCTGATCCGAAAAAAGGAACAGTAGTCAAAAAAATTGTGCGTTTTTATCTGTTCCGAAAAGCATAAAAGAAGAACCCATATCTTTGGTGGAAGAACTGAATTCAAAATTACTTGGTTATGTAACTCCAGACTGTGGTTAGGGGAAAGACATGCATCATCAATACTAGGTGAGAGTTGAACTAATACTTTGACATTAATTCACCCTCTTACGAAAAACCTTCGATTTATCAACTATAGCTTTCTGATTTTTTGGTGTCACATTTAAAGCTGGCAAAAGAGCACTTGCTGAGTGAGCTGTGCTCTATTGGAAATGCCTCTGCGATCACATGTTCTAGAAAACGATGGCAGATCTAATGGCAGGAATTGTTTTACTACTGAAATACTAACAATTTCTTTTTTATCCTTTGATGAAACATTTTTACAAGCTAAAACACTTGAGCCATCACTTGAACTCTGTTGAAAGGAATCACTGTCACTAACACTATATCTAGAACCACTTACAACTAGAAAATGGCCGCCTATTGGAACGTCCGTAGCGTTTATTGTGGATTTAGAGTGAGTGTTTCTGCTCATGACAGTGAATCAACAAATGACACCTAACATACCAATACCATTACAAACCAGAACTGCAGAAAAACAGACAGACCAAGAAATCAAAACTGAGCCGGGTGAACTGAATAGTGGTGAGAGAGGAAGCAGAATTGCATGATGCTTTTACGTGGCATCTTTCTCCAACGTCACGGAGAAGCTATACGACCTTCAAATCAGACTGCAATACTTTCCTGCAATAATTGTACAGTAGTAATCTCGCTGTTTCATAGCTCTGTTCTGCAATGTTTGTGCTTTTTATGCAATCTTAGAAATTATTCTGAAGGATGGGCAAATATTCTAAAAATATGACGGACTGGCAAAAATGTGAGACTTTTCATAACGATTCCTGGAGACCTAAAAGTTAAATTTTAGCTCAAATGCATTTTTTACTGATAGATTGCACCTTAAGTAATCCGTTTTTGCATTTAAATAATTATTTTTGCTTTGCACATAATTTATGCATTTTTTCAAAAAATCATCGATTTGACTAAAATACTTGAAACTTCAAGTTAATCCCGGCATATCTAAATATTTTTCAATTTCAAAATATTTTTTTTTTTGGCAACTATGAATATTGTGACAATTTTTTATCAACTTGAAATTTTGAATTTCGAAAAAAAGTTTTTCGTGATTCACCCTAATGTACGTGCGTCCTTTAGCCCACCCCCTCTTCATTTTTTCTCTTTTTACCCGACTACGACACAGCCAAAAGAAAGGGTTGTGATTTTAGCAGACTGGGTATGATTGTGTGTAGGTGATGTTCCACTGTAGCTCCTAAACTATTTATCCGATTTTGATGAATGAGGTGTCAATTGATTTGTTGTTATGAGCCTGTTAAAATAGGCTAATTAATTATTTAAGTAACTATTAATTATTATTGCAATGAAGCATAGCTTGGATTTCTCGTAATGAGTACAGTATTCCAACAATGTAAGTTTCACACATTGTTAGTATTTACATTTGTAGCCACATTGTTACATTTTGCAACGTAATCGATCTTATTTCATTGTTGCAACAATGCCTTAACTCTACAACAGAGGGAACGAAACCGGAAAAAATCATTTTGAAGCCGATCTTAAAGCTTGGTGCTGAAATTCAAGCTTCGTTCTTTAAAAAAATTTGGGAACGATTAAGAATTTGGATGAAAAGTAAGTGAAAATGCATTTTAATCTATTATCTATCATCAGAGGAGTTCGATTTAAAAATATTTTGGCATAAATTGAATTTTTCGCATAACAGTACCAAATTCCAGCATATTTCGCGCCAATTTTGGCGATGAAGTGATAGATAGAAATCGCAGCACTAGTGGAGCGAACTGAGTCAGGCAAAAAAAATGATTGACCTTTGTAGTGTGGGCAGTTTTCAAATTAATAATTAAAAAAAGCAACCTATATCCAAGACATCAGGTTTTTCTTAGGTATTTCTGATCTTAGAAAGGTAAATATGTGGAAAAGCGGTACATTGGCGCTTGGCGAGATGTTTATCTCACACCTTGGCGAAAACAGAAAATTACTCTTGACGTCTCCGCCATGTTTTGATTTAGCTTTAAAAGGGCATGTATAGTTGCTTTTTTTTTCGTTGATTTTTAAAAATTTAATAATTTAATTAAATAATACAAAATGATGTGTAGAGGTAAATTTATTTTGTTAGATTTATTTTAGGGTCATTCCATAGTGACTAAAGTAATATTCAGAGCTGATTTTGTAACTGTGTTTACTTGTAACTTAAAGGATAAAAAATATTTTTTAGTTATGCTGATGAATTTACAATGTACATGGTATCTATGTATCATTTCTGCTAAGAATTTAAAACGAAATTACTGACAATAGCTATTTTTTCAACAAAATAGCAGTGTGACTAACGTAAATTTTGCAACCCTGAAAATGAATGCTCATGTTCTAAGGTAAAAAATTCTCAAAGTTAAGCAAGTGTTAAAAATTGAATGATATATTTGAAAAATATGTAAAGTTGGCTTTTAAAAACATGAAACACATTTATTAAAGCTTAATTTTTTTTAGTCTTGAGTGTCACTTTTACTCAAGATGAAGTGTGACTAACGTAACGTGACTAACGTAACAATCGAATAATAAGCAGTATAGACACACTACAAACTATTTATTACGGCTAATCTCAGTGATAATTACAATTCTTTTTCACTTTTTTTAACTTCTTATGTTGTATGATTTTTTTATGTATTTATTTATTTATTTTTTGATACTTTTTTCACTTCGGTATTTTTTTTTCTTCGGCGAGGTTGACATTTTCATGGAATGACCCTTTAATAGGTTACTTTTTATTCTAATGGATCCTTTTCGCGTATTTTGTTCCTTTGCTGGCTTATTTTACATTTAATGAAGCTTTAGATCTTCTTGAATAGTTTGTTCTAATCAAAAGTAATTTAAAAAGACAATGTTAATGATAGCGTCTAACAATTATAGTTTGACGTCACAGTAGAGCGATTGAACAAATGTGAAGCTGTTAATAGAGTCGTAGTTAGTAACATCAACATCTAGTACATCAACCTAGTTGTAGTAGAGTAAGTTGAAAAGTGAGTTTACAATACGGAAGGGTAGTACGTTTCCTTAATTTTGATTGCTCTGTCTGTATTTTAACTTGTCGGAAACTTTTGTATGCTGTTGGAGATCTCATTATGAATACATATATATAGCATTGATTGCATTTATTAGCAAAAAAATCACAAAAGTTGGTTTTATTAATAACAAATTGTTCTTTTAGATGGGTTGCTTCCCGGAAATCTGCACCAGACTGAGAAAGAAATTTAAAACAAAGAATAAAAATCGTGTTTCAGAACATGACAACCAAGGAGACTCTCAAAAAGTAAGTAAAGATTGCAATCAAAATTCGCAATCTTAAAATACTGTATGAGAAACAAGGTTTGGATCTCTAATTATTTTGTTTAAAATTTGTCCTTACATTCTTCATACTCCTTTCTTTTTGCCAAATGTGTGATAAAAATGAACAATATCACTGAAAAATCGTTTGATTCAAAGGTGTTTTAAGTTTACACTGTCGTTAAATTACTGTATAATTACAATTAACCTCACTTCAGGTAGTGTTTTAAGCGTGTAACAGGATAAGATCCGGTACATCCCATTAGGACTTTGTTCTTTAAAATCCAACAACAAGTTTAGATTATATACTCTTGGAAATTTGGATTAAAATTAGTCGGTGAAAAGTCAGTTGAAAGCGACAAAACCCGAAGGCTCACATCTGCGAGCTTTGCGTTTCCAGCCCTTTACAACCTCGCCAATGTATCTTGATTTTTAGATGCTATTCATTGAAGTAAAGTAACAAAAAAACAGATCTGATGTGTAATAAAAAAAATACAAAAGGTTTTTTTGACACAAAAACAATTTTTCGACCGTGGGTCTATTTTTCGTCAATAGCAGGCCTGATAAGCTTTAAAGTAAGGTGTAAATCATGAAAATTGGCAAAAAAAAAAAAAAAAAATGGGAAGCTCTCGCGTGGGAACAGGAAACCAGGCCAGAGAAATAATATACATATGATAACTAAATGCCACCTCAAAACTTGTTGTAACAACATCTAAATGATTTCCAATTGTTTCTAGATATGCTGCATAAAACGGGCTTACTTGAATCTGAGAAAGAAGTTCAAGAGAAAAAGTAAAAATGTAGAAGAAGAAATTCATCCCACCTCTCACGATGGCATTTCTTTGGATTCATCAAGTGTGGAGCCCATAGACTATGACTTCATGTATCAATGTGAAAACCCACGTGATGCAAAAATAGAAGTCCGTCATTCGGATCCTGAAGTAAGTGAAGCCAGCAATCATAATTTTATTCTAATGAAAAAAATAAGCTAGACTTGAATAATATTTACTGATAATTGAAGGGCTTGGAGGACTAAGGGGCTAAGTTACATTTTGAAAAATGAACAGTCTGTACAATGGTAAGCAATGGATACAGGAAAGCAAATAAAACTTGGTACATCACACAGTGGATATCAATGGACCAATTTCATACGCATACCAATGACAAAACCAGAAAACAAAAAAGCTGCAATAACTAAAACACTAAAACTTTGAAATTTAATTACTCGCAAGTTGTTTTTGTGACATAACCCCTTCCTCTCCCAAGGCCTTCAATTATATGAACACTTTAGTTGCTTTAAAATAAGGCCAATAAAACGTGGCGTTCTTTAAGCATTTCTGGTTTTAACACTTGCAAACAATAAACAAATAAAACAAATGACATTAAATAAATTCAAAGAAATGTCAATTTTTATCATCTGCCAGACCAGAAAACTTTTTGTAGGGTTAATTAATTTTACTCATTTTCCAGATACTGATCAAGATTATTAATAATAGTCAAGCATTATAAAATATTCTGAGAATTAACAAAAATTAAATTGAAACTGAATGTTTATTTACTTTTTATCAAGCAAAATACGAAGAGAATACCCATTCCTAGCACATCCACCTCTGGTGAAAGATATTAAGTTTCGATTTCATTTGTTACTTAAAAAAGAAAGCTTGTTTTTCATTTAACTATTCTTGAAATAAACAGTTCCAAAATTAAACGTATTAAAGATGGAATGTGAAATATAAATACGGAATGACAAGTAAAGAAAAATATATGTACATGACTCTAACAAATACAACTTAAATTCAAACTTTTTAAATTAAGAATATTTAGATATGTATCACGATATTAAGATATAATGTAAATAGAAGATAATTTCTAGTTAAATCATTTTATGATTTAATATTTGATATCAATTGATTTTATTATAAACTTCAACCTCACTGTAAAAGATGCTTTTCATATTCCAAATAATGCTTCATATTACTCATATCCGATAAAGAAATTAGAAATGTCTTCTTTTCTAGTACTACTAGTAAGAAACAAAAATGAATACTTTAATTAGTGAAAGTAATTAAAAAATGCGACAGCAAGCAAAAACCGTTGTGTACCACTAGGAATGTTGAAACACATGGAGTCTAGTGTCATATTGTATGCATTGTCATATTATGAATTCAATACTTTAATTTAAATGTCTGAAGCAGCTGAAGTTTCGGCCAAGCTATCCCAAGTAGCATCAACTCATCGGATTTTGCTCGGCCGATCATCGAACTCCTCGTAGACTGATCCCGTAACGCACGATGACATCGTTCGGATCAGTATCCCAGCACGGTTTTCGATGAGCTACTTTTCATCGGAAATCGATATCCTTTCGATCAACTTTCCCGATGAAAATAAGCGGAGCATCCAAAATTGATCCTAAATTCATCGACACGGGACTGCACTATTCGTAAATTGCTCCAAATCTCATCGTATTTTGAGCAAAACTCATCGGATTTTGCTGCTCGGATTCTGTCTGGCCGATGAGACATATTGGATCATCGGTCGATGAGAATTTCATCTGGTTTCGATGAATGGCCGATCATCGGCCGATGAGATGTTGCTGCTAGGGATGATTCGTGCCATATATATATATATATATATATATATATATATATATATATATATATATATATATATATATATATATATATATATATATATATATATATATATATACACATCACAAAGGCTGAAACCATTTGTTTATGATAAAATGTTGTATTATTTTTAGATGACGTCCCAAAGTCAGAAGATAAAAACTTTGAGGGATGCTCCAAACTCAAGTCGTTCTCTTCCTAACCTACTTGAGGCGCTTACAGTACAAGCAGAAAAAACGTTTAGAAGAAGCAACTCTATGCACAATATTGTAGCCTCAACGCCAACGAGTGAAGCTAATATTATTGACGAGCCCGAAAATCTCACGACTCGATCAACAACACATCCTTCCAATTTGTCCTCTATGCTCATTTTGACTGAAGAAATTAACAAGACCAATACACGTACAGAACCTTTTACATCAAGCAGAAGCAAATCAGTCCCAGATATTTTATCCCAAATGCTAACTACTGTGGCAAAAATATTTAGAACGACTAGTTCAAGCTCTGAAAGGCCAACAATAACGTCGTATACATCCCTTCCAGTCTTATTATTACGGGCGAATGCAGCTGAAAGAAGGAGCAATTCTGATTTTCTCACAGAACTTTCTACGTTGAGAAGAACTCAATCTCTTACCGGGATATCCTCGTTGTTAATTTATTACGCAGCAGAACTCGAAAGCAGAGGAAATTCAAGTTTTGAAAATTCTGCAACAAGATCGTGGTCCCTGCCCAACGTGTACTGCACAAATCCTGCTCTGGTCTTGCCTATTAACCGAAACTTAGGAGACAACAAGCATGTACTTTTTATTTATCGGTAAGGAGAGAAGATTTATGCTCAGACAAAAACCCAAATATGACATTTTTAACCGATTGAGACTTTTGTTCTTCCTCGAGAGTACGACTTACCCGAAAAGTGACATTTTATGACCGACTAAAGCTTTTGTTCTTCCTCGACAGTACGACCTTTCCCGAAAAGTGACATTTTTTTACCGACTAAGACTTTTGTTCTTCCTCGACAGTACGACTTTAACCGAAAAATGACATTTTATGACCGACTAAGACTTTTGTTCTTCCTCGACAGTACGACATTAACCGAAAAGTGACATTTTTCAACCGACTAAGACTTTTGTTCTTCCTCGACAACGACTTGAACCTAAAAGTGACATTTTTTAACCGACTGAGAGACTTTTGTTCTTCCTCGACAACGACTTTAACCGAAAAGTGACATTTTTCAACCGACTGAGACTTTTGTTCTTCCTCGACAACGACTTGAACCGAAAAGTGACATTTTTCAACCGACTAAGACTTTGTTCTTCCTCGACAACGACTTGAACCTAAAAGTGACATTTTTCAACCGACTGAGAGACTTTTGTTCTTCCTCGACAACGACTTGAACCTAAAAGTGACATTTTTCAACCGACTAAGGCTTTTGTTCTTCCTCGACAGTACGACCTGAACCGAAAAAGGACATTTTTAACCGATTGAGACTTTCTTCTTCCTCGACAGTACGACTTTAACCGAAAAGTGACATTTTATGACCGACTAAGGCTTTTGTTCTTCCTCGACAGTACGACCTTTCCGGAAAAGTGACATTTTTTAACCGACTGAGACATTTGTTCTTCCTCGACAACGACTTTAACCGAAAAAGGACATTTTTGAGCGATTGAGACTTTTGCGCTTCTTCCTCGACAGTACGTTTTTGACCAAATATGAAAGAAAGGATTATTTTATATGTTTTTATTGAATCATGAAAGTTTATCGAATTATTACTTTTTATTTAATGATTGAAATGTTACTCTACCAAGGAAATTAATTAAATTATTTATTTTTCGGCATCTATGAGTCTTTACTTCGTTTCTGAATACAATTTTAATTTTAAGTTTGTCACTGAATGGACTCTGTAACGCTATCTGGGGGCAGGCATACTAGTCCAAGATCCCACTAGGTTTAACCAACCCTCATCGAGTAAAATTTCGCTTTTTCTTTGCGTCATCAAAAAACGGAGTGAAATTTTTATTCAACATTTCCTTCCAATTTACTTCTCATAGTTGAAAAATATGCGATTAATGCCGACAAAAAAAATGTAAATCATTTTTTTTCCTTCTAGCTCACACTATTTCACAAGCTATCAAAGTCAATTTATTATGAATACTAACGAAGTAGAAACGCATGTCATTAAAATAATCTTTCCATCGAAAGTGACGAGAAATATTATATCCGCAACTAAAACTTTGTATCCCTCAACAACGAGGCTTTTATGCAAAACAAACGACACCACTCTCTCAATAACTCACAACCTTCGAACCACTCCGACTCGCATCGACAGAAACGTATCCTTTCTCCCGCAGTGGGGAGAAAAATTCAGAATTTTTCTCACCAATATCCGGTTCTCTCGCGCTGTAAAAAAATGAACTGTTGTTTTTCCAGTATAATACTGGCAGCCGAGGTTCCAACTCAAAACTGTAAAATGCACAGAAATAAGCTGTAAAACTAGCAATTTTGCAGTCTCTTACTGTAAAATTAGCAATTTTACAGTTTTTTGCCGTAAAATTTTGCTGAATGAAACTAAAAACAGCAGCATAATCTCATCGGCCGATGATCGGCCGTTCATTGTTAATATTATCGGCCATAAATTGTTAATTTTACAGTGATAAACTGTAAAATTGCTACCTTTACAGTAATACACTGTAAAATTGTAATTTTGCAGTTTATTACCTTGCATTTTACAGTTTTAAACTGGAACCTCTGCTGCCAGTATTATACTGCTGTTTTTATAGTATAATACAGCTAAATTTTACGGCATTAAACTGCAAAATTTCTAGCTTTTATAGTAAGAAACTATAAAATTGCTAGTTTTACAGTATATTACCGCTCATTTTACAGTTTCAAATTGAAAACTTCGGCTGCCAGTACTACACAGGCGACGCTCGTTATAACGACCACTCATTATAAAGACCATCCTAATATAACGACCTGTAAAAAATCCCCACCTGTGTCCCAATATACTCTATGTTCTACCTTTTATGGTTATAAAGACCGTTTTGTGTAGGACGGAGATGGTCGTTATATCGAATGTCGACTGTACTGCAAAAACAACAGTTCATTTTTTGCAGTGTAGTACTGTAAAATTAGAAATTTTACAGTTTAGTACCGTAAAATAGGCAATTTTTAGAGCTTATTGCTATAAAATTGGGGGATTTAAGATTATTGTGTGCAGGGGTGCCCACAGGGGGGGCGGGGGGATTATGGCGCAAGTTGCGCCATCAAAATTTTTGGGGGGGATTTTTTAAAACTAATAAATTATTTATTTATTTAAATTATTTATTATTTTATTTTTTTAATTTAAATTATTCACTGATTTTTTTTAAATGAAAATTATTCATTAATTTATTTTTTTCAATTTAAATTATTTCTTTTATTACTTTATTGTTATTTAATAATTTATTGTTATTATTATTTTATGGAATTTCTGGAAGCGAAAAAAGGTATCTGCGCATAATTATTGCTTCTAAAAAAATAAATAAATAATAGTTATAATTAAAAAAATAATAATAATAATATTAAAAAAATAAATAAATAACATTTAAAAAAATTAATTAAAAAAAAGATGGGCAAAAATAAAAAATAAAAAACACAAGAGGGTTGTGAAAAATTTTAGGGTGGAATTTGCGCCATTGAGCTTGGAGGGGGGGGGGGGGATGGACACCCGTGCTCACGATCATATCCGATTAAAGGAGGAAATTAGAGTGAGGAGTTAGAGACACCTAGCGGGATTGAGGGAAGGAAGCACTGCTGACGCCAGAGGAACTGTTATTTTAACTCATCCCCTCGGCAAGCGAGGAGGCGCGCTCCCCTCTGTCTCTTCCCGGAGTCATTCCAAAATAGCAACTGGTGACATTCCTATGCGACACAGGAGGACACCAACCTCCGCTCATGCAAATGTTTTCCACATCAAACTGGATACGAGATGATGATTATTGCGTGAAGCTGTGAAAACAGTTGTGTAAAGAGCGTTTTTTTCTTACATTGATGGAAAATCGCGATAATCGGTGGTGACAATTTCTCACGGGTGTAGAAAAGTGTCGGAAAAAGTGCTCTGCAATGGTTGATTGGTAAGAAAAAATCTGCCTGGCGTTCTTGTTGAAGATTTTAGAGGTTAGTTTTGCTTGTGGAATAAAAAAATCACATTGGAAGCATAAAATATGTAAAATATTGTCATTTTCTGAGAAGTCTTCAGCAATTAATGATGACCTCAAAAAAATTAAATTATAAAAGCCTAAAATTTCTTTTTAATTATCTTTATGAATTTTATTCGATTTCATCGCTTTAGAAGACTTTATAGAATGTTTGAAGAATTAAAATTATCACTAAACATTGATTGAAAAAGAATGTTTATTACTTTTGTTACATTTTTTTCGCTTTAAAAATTTGGTAGTATGTTTGTACAAACATAATAATCACTGAACTTTGATTGAGAAAGAATACTGATTTATGTTGTTAAATTTATTTGCTTTATAAGACTTTATAGATTGTTTTAATGATTAGATCATCACTTAGAATTTTTTTTTTTTTTTTTTGAGAATAATAATGACGAATGCACCTCCAGGAGTGCTGACGATATAAATCAGCTCTTTCAAAGAGTCAACGGCGTCTTTCAAAAACTTACGAAGTTACCAAGTTCGGAATAGGATTAACACCGAAACTTGAGATTGCTTTTTCTCATCCTGATAAACTCAGAAAATGTGATTTTTAATCGAAGACTGCTCACTCGTTCTGAAGCAGCAAACAGATTACAGTAAATGTGCGTGATGAGCTAGCGAAACAATGACTCTTCCCAACATTATGGGTTTCTTATGGCTATGCATAGCTTTCAGTTCGTTTGTTTTTGTATCTTCTAACACAACAATACCAGAAGATGTCTTTTCCAGTGACAAACAAACAAATTACACGACTTCCCCAGAAACGAACCACATCGCATCACCAGAAATGAATCACATCTCATCACCAGAAACAAACTACGTCACATCACCAGAAATAACTACAGCATTAGAAAAAGGCCAGTACTCAACAACTTCCTCTACATCACCAGAAAAGGGCCAGTACTCGACAACTTCGACTACATCACCAGAAAAGGGCCAGTACTCGACAAGAGCCAGTGCTTCAAGCATACCATCTTACAAAATCGGAGTGCTCATGGTAGACGGCTCCCTCCACAACAGGTTCGACGTGCAACGGATCGGACCGGCCATCGACATCGCAGCTGAGAAGTGTCAGAAGAAATACCACGTCACTCTCCAACTCTTCCCTGGATATTACCCGAGGGAATGCTCTGAAGAGATGGCCATTGGGAAAGCTGCCGACCTGGCCATGAACCACCAAGTCTCTGCTTTCCTGGGACCGGCTTGCAGTGACGATCTGCAAGTGGTCGGACGTTTCGCAAGTTACCACAACATCCCCATCCTTACAGGGCTGGGGGATGTCCTCAGGAAACGGGGCGAGTTCACCACTCTGATACGCATGTCCTATGACCTCAAGGATAAGGCGATGGCGATACTTGCGTTCCTGGAGCATTTCAACTGGAGAAGGTTCGGGATGATTTACAGGCAAAACGACGTGTATTACACGGCGTTGGCGGATTTGCTCTTCAACTTGGCGGTGACGAATGAGTTTTTTGTGACGTGCCAGCGGACTTATACTCGGTCGACCAACAAGACCATCTTGACAGATCTGAATTATGTCATGGAAAGCATGAAGACATGTTCCCGAAGTAAGTTCCTTAGCTATTAAATTCACTGCAGTGCTTCATTCATCAGTACACTGTAAAAAATGAATGTTGTTTTTACAGTCTAATGCACTTAATTTTGTAGTAATAAACTGTAAAAATGGCTAATTTTACAGTAATAAACTGTAAAATTGCTAATTTTACAGTTTATTACCATGCATTTTACAGTTTTTAATTGGAACATCTGCTGCCAGTTATACTGCTGTTTTTTCTGGCGATGAACTGTAAAATTGCTAACTTTACAGTAATAAACTAAAATTGCTAGTTTTACAGTTTGTTACTGTGCATTTTACAGTATTGAAATGGAAGCTCGGCTGCCAGGTTAAAACTGTAAAAACAAGTTTGATTTTTTGCAGTGTAGATGGATTTTTAAAACAAGTTGTGCCTGTTTTACCCCTCTGGGAATAACTTCCATCACAAATTTTACACTTGGATAGAGATTAAATTGGTTGGAAAAACAAAGTTGAGGTCCATATCCGTATGTGCTGATCTATAGACACGAATTATCCGCATCCACGGATCTACATTATTAACAATCCGGCGCATCACTCATCACAATGTTCAACATAAATAATTTTGACGTTTTTCCTCTTTGCGAATTATTTCTGCTCGGTACAAAAATTACAACTGAGAAAATACAGCATCAAAAAGAAATCACGCATTATGAGTGTGTAATTGCTCAATATATTGTTTGATGAAACATCGAGACCCAGGGGATGTAAGTTGCGAAATAACTTTTTGTGCAAAGTTCTACCTACACTGCGAAAAATGAACTGTACTGGCAGCCGAGATTCCAATTTAAAACTGTAACATACACAGTAATAAACTGTAAAGCTAGCAATTTTACAGTTTATTACTGTAAAGTTAGAAACTTTACAGTTTATTGAAGCAAAATGTAGCAATATTTTACTGAAAAACAACAGTATAATACTAGCAGCTGAGGTTCCAATTTAAAACTGTAACATACACAGTAAGAAACTGTAAAATGCACCGTAAGAAACTATAAAATTAGCAATTTTACACTTTCTTACTGTAAAATTAGAAATTTTCAGTTTATTACTGTGAAATTAACTGTAATATACTGTAAAAACAACATTCCTTTAGTGAACAGGTAGGCTTTCCTTGAAAATGTTTTTCGAAATCATGCTGCAAAGAGAGTAAGTACACTGCTATTATCCTAGCTTTTCACGAATCATAACAAAGTTTCTGCTACTATCAGGGCCAAAATTTAGGGGGATCAGCCGCCCCCTCCTCCCTCCGGCTTTGAAAAAAAAAATGTGTTTACTTATAAGTGGGCGTGGTTTTCGTTGCTTTCGAAGAAATTGCAGTGTGTTTGCACCCTTTGAACCCAACGGAAAACTTGAAATGACGGGTCTACCATAGCTATTTATACTAGTTACTGTCGTCCCCGCTTAATCGGGTCACGGATAAACGAATACCCCGCTTATACGTATAAAATTTCTTGGAACCGAAGCTATAGTCGTAATGTTAAAGGTCCCCGCTTAGTTGGATATCCCGTTTAATCGAATAATATTTTTCGGAGTATAGTATAGAATAATACAGTTCGGAGTAAGTATTGTTTAAGCGGGGTCAACTGTATCTCCAACTGTTATAATCTTAGCACTCACAATCCTTTGTTTTAGATGCAAACAAAATTTTAGGCACATATAGTTATTCTATACCAGAAGAGAAAAATCCTTACAAATGAATAAATTTAAAATATTGCAATTTATTTAAATTTTGATTGTTACAAATGTCTTTTGATTATCACAAGTTTCTGACTAGCACTGAACTTTTCACAACTCATTTTGGGAGGATTCTTACTTAGGGTTGGTTAGGGTAAGTGGGTCCCCTTTTTAGTACAGTTCGTTTTTAAAGCCTTAAACAACAGCTTTAAAGCAAAAAAGTTTAAACTTGCTGACTTATTTTATCTTGGACATTATTAATAAACACAAGTTCAGCATTATTTCCTAAAAAAATGCTTTAAATGTTTTTAACTATCGTATTCTTTAAAAAATGACGTGGGTGGCCCACTTACCCCCTAGGAAGGGGTAATTGGGCCATCCCTCATTTATTTATGTTTAAAGTGCACATATCTAAAAAAGGGGTTTGCAGTCCTACCTGATAAAGTATGTAACATTTTAGTAGGAAATACTTTTTTGTAAACGTAGCCATTAACGAGATATCTACTTACATTTAAATGTGTATGACAGAAAATTCTAAAGCAGAATACAAAACAATTGTGTCTGTGAAATTCATTAAAAGCCGTTAGGCACATTTTTTGCTTTAACATACACTGAAGTGACAAAAGTCATGGGATACCTCTTAATATCGTGTCGGCCCTCCTTTTGCCCGGCGAAGTGCAACAACTCGACGTGGCATGGACTCAACAAGTCGTTGGAAGTCTTCTGCAGGAATATTGAGCCATGCTGTCTCGATAGACGTCCATAATTGTGAAAGCGTTGATGGGGCAGGATTTTGGGCACGAACAGACCTCTCGATGGTGTCCCATAAATGCTCAATGGGATTCATGTCGGGCGATCTAGGTGGCCAAATCATTCGTTGGAATTGTCCAGAATTTTCTTCAAACCAATTGCGAACAGTTGTGGCCCGGTGACATGGCGCATTGTCATCCATAAAAATCCCATCGTTGTTTGGGTACATGAAGTCCATGAATGGCTGCAAGTGATCTCCAAGTAGCTGCACATAAGCATTTCCAGTCAATGTTCGGTCCAGTCGCACTAGAGGACCAAGTCCATGCCATGAAAAAACAGCCCACACCATTACGGAGCCACCACCAGCTTGAACAGTGCCTTGCTGACAGTTTGGGTCCATGGCTTCGTGGGGTCTGCGCCACACTCGAACCCTACCATCGGCTCTTACCAGCTGAAATCGTGACTCATCGGACCAGGCCACGGTTTTCCATTCATCTAGGGACCAACCGATATGCTCACGTGCCCACGAGAGTCGCTGCAAGCGATGTCGTTCTGTCAGTAAAGGCACTCGAGTCGGTCTTCTGCTGGAATAGCCCAAGAAATCCAAATTTCTCCGCACAGTTCTAGCAGACACGTCCATTGTACGTCCCACATTGATTTCTACGGTGATTTGACGCAGTGTTGCTTGTCTGTTAGAATTTACGACTCTTTGCAGACGTCGCCGGTCTCGATCTTTAAGTGCAGGCGGTCGACCACTGCGCTGTCCATGGTGGGATGTTATGCCTGAAATTTCATACTCTCGGCACACTCTTGACACAGTGGATCTGGGAATGTTGAATTCTCTAACGATTTCCGAAATGGCATGACCCATGCGTCTAGCTCCAACTAACATTCCGCGTTCAAACTCTGTTAATTCACGTCGTGCGGTCATCATCACGTTAAAACCTCTTCACATGAATAACTTGAACAGAAATGAAAGCTCTGTAAAAGCACTGCGCATTTATACCTGTTCTATGCGATGCTACTGCCATCTGAAAATTTGCATATTGCTATCCCATGACTTTTGTCACTTCAGTGTATTTAATACTATTATTAATAATAAAGGCTAAAATATATTGCATATTGATCTATTATAAGTTCATGTAAACTTAGCGGATATTCAATAGTTTTGAAAAAAATCAGATAATCATTAAATATAGTTTAAAGGCGTATTTTTTAGTTTTTTTAAACTACGTATAATTTAAATTATTTACAGTGTAGGCGGACGTGTGTGAATGCGCCTTCGCTGCCATGTAATGCATGGTGGTACACTGGGACTGTTCCCAGGTAGCACAAAAAAACGTTTAAACGTTTTATGAACTTTTTAACCCTCGTGGGTTCCTTGGGGTCATATGTGACCCCAATGCAATTTCTGTTTAATATATTTTGTTAATCAACCATTTGTTTTTAATGGCATTTTGTGGCTTTTATTCTTCTAGTTTTCTATTCAAAATAATGCTATTATTGTGTTTTATTTTTCCCGAATTGCATTTTTTGCACATAAGACCCTTGGGGTCACTTCCCCAGAAGGCCAAAAAAAGAGGACGTTGCAACTTTTGTCCAAGAGAACTGGACAGAAAATGCATTGAAAAATGTCATAAGTGCTTGAAATTCACTTGCAAAAATCATGTTTTTTCAGGTCTGTAACAGATGTAAATAAATCTACAGTTATTGTAAGTTTTGCTCTAAAATTATAATTTTAATTCATAAACTAAATTTTACTTTAATTGTATCTTTTTATTTTTTGTTTTTTTAGCATTAAAAAGTGTGTGAACTTAAATAATGCATGTAACATTCAATAATTATAATGAATTAATTAAAGGAAGCATTGGGGTCGTTTATGACCCCAAGGGTCTTGAGTGTAACTGAAATGGGAGGGACCCACGAGGGTTAATCCGTTGTCACACCGTTAATAACCATTTTACAACCTTTAAAAAACGAAGTGTGCTACTTGGGTTACTGACCCGTCCCATTGCGCCACCATGTCCTGCAGGTCCCCCCCCCCCTGAGTACCACGGAACAGCAGGGAAGTTCTGTACCGGAACGCAAGGCGTTGGCAGAGTGACAATTTGAATGAGGACAGATACAGGAATTTAAAAAGAGATGGATAATATTATTTGAAAACTCTTACGAAGATTTTTTAAGTCATAGTTGAAGCTTCACGTTTGATATAGGTAATTGAAAGAAACTAGGGTTGGTTCGGGTAAGTGGGTCACCCCCCTTAAAACTGAAATGCGTATCTGGTTTTTGTACTTTTTTGTACTGATCATGTTATATTTCATCACAATGATTGGTTTTGCATTTATTTGGGTTTCATGGAATTTTTTTTGGATCATATAATTTGTCAAAAAAATTTTCAAAAAAATTTTTTTGCGAGTTCGAGCAACATTTTTCAAAGAAGTGTTTCAATGATAATTTCTACTATTTTTTCTATGTTCATCAAGTTTTTTTGTAGAGTTTAACCTAAAGTACACATTTCAATAAGAATTTTTATGCAAAGTATTAGTAATAAATGGTTAAGGGAAGGGGTCCCACTTACCCCTTGATTTTTCTTAGTTAGGGTAAGTGGGTCCCCTAATAATAATGATGATTTCAAAATGAAAAGAAGTTCTGATGAAGCAATTTCTAAGATAAAGTAAAAGATAATGATGCAAACCTAGAAGGAATTTATTCTTTAGCTGCAAAAACTGCAAAAGCTGGTAACTAAGTATTTGGGAAACTTGCATAAAAGAAAAATTTAAAGTATTATGAAGTTCTAACTTTACAATATGATACAAATGAAAAAAATGCTGCTAAATTTGATAGAAAGAATAGAAATAGCTACAATTTTTATTGGTTTGATGTAAGTGATGTTAGAATTATAACTGAGGATGAAATGATAATATCTCTTCAAATAGACGCTGCCATTAAGTGTTTCTATTTTTTTTCAACCTATATACACTGAAGTGACAAAAGTCATGGGATACCTCTTAATATCGTGTCGGCCCTCCTTTTGCCCGGCGAAGTGCAACAACTCGACGTGGCATGGACTCAACAAGTCGTTGGAAGTCTTCTGCAGGAATATTGAGCCATGCTGTCTCGATAGACGTCCATAATTGTGAAAGCGTTGATGGGGCAGGATTTTGGGCACGAACAGACCTCTCGATGGTGTCCCATAAATGCTCAATGGGATTCATGTCGGGCGATCTAGGTGACCAAATCATTCGTTGGAATTGTCCAGAATTTTCTTCAAACCAATTGCGAACAGTTGTGGCCCGGTGACATGGCGCATTGTCATCCATAAAAATCCCATCGTTGTTTGGGTACATGAAGTCCATGAATGGCTGCAAGTGATCTCCAAGTAGCTGCACATAAGCATTTCCAGTCAATGTTCGGTCCAGTCGCACTAGAGGACCAAGTCCATGCCATGAAAAAACAGCCCACACCATTACGGAGCCACCACCAGCTTGAACAGTGCCTTGCTGGCAGTTTGGGTCCATGGCTTCGTGGGGTCTGCGCCACACTCGAACCCTACCATCGGCTCTTACCAGCTGAAATCGTGACTCATCGGACCAGACCACGGTTTTCCATTCATCTAGGGACCAACCGATATGCTCACGTGCCCACGAGAGTCGCTGCAAGCGATGTCGTTCTGTCAGTAAAGGCACTCGAGTCGGTCTTCTGCTGGAATAGCCCAAGAAATCCAAATTTCTCCGCACAGTTCTAGCAGACACGTCCATTGTACGTCCCACATTGATTTCTACGGTGATTTGACGCAGTGTTGCTTGTCTGTTAGAATTTACGACTCTTTGCAGACGTCGCCGGTCTCGATCTTTAAGTGCAGGCGGTCGACCACTGCGCTGTCCATGGTGGGATGTTATGCCTGAAATTTCATACTCTCGGCACACTCTTGACACAGTGGATCTGGGAATGTTGAATTTTCTAACGATTTCCGAAATGGCATGACCCATGCGTCTAGCTCCAACTAACATTCCGCGTTCAAAGTCTGTTAATTCACGTCGTGCGGTCATCATCACGTTAAAACCTCTTCACATGAATAACTTGAACAGAAATGAAAGCTCTGTAAAAGCACTGCGCATTTATACCTGTTCTATGCGATGCTACTGCCATCTGAAAATTTGCATATTGCTATCCCATGACTTTTGTCACTTCAGTGTATATGTGTCTGTCTGTCTCTCCCCCCCGCCCCCCCCTCTTCTAATATTTTTTGAGTGAGCAGTCCGATCTGAACAAACTTTTTTTTGTTCGAAAAATCTTGGCTAGGAGACGTCATTCTCATATTTTTGAACCTCAGAACCAGACTAACGTAAGTCCATTTTCGTCATTTTTCAGTAGAGGGGAAAAACGATGTATTCGACAATCTGTTTTCCCTTTTACCGAAAAATGACGAAAATGGACTTACGTTAGTCTGGTTCTGAGGTGCAGATTTGACTTTTAGATTTGAATAAATTTTTCGTTCAGCTTTGAACCGTTCAAACAACCTGTCCCCAGTTAACAACTTTTGAGTAAACCGTCCGATTTGAACATTTTTTTTTTTTGTTCTAATAATCTCGGCGAGGATAAATAATTTTCACATTTAATATTTTCAACTTTGAACCACTCAAACAACTGGTCCCTCGCTAATTACTTTTGAGTTAAACAGTCCGATTTGAACAAACTTTTTTTGTTAGAAAGATCTCGGCGAGAACAATTCATTCTCATGTTTGACTTTTCAAATTGCCCCCACCCCAGCCCCAACGTACCCATTATCTTTCGGATGAATATTTTACCAAATTTGAAATTTGAAATTGGCAAACGGGAAAGTAGGCTCGTTCAGTTCCGGACGGAACTACTTGTTTAATATTTGATTTTTTGCCCTAAACGAAAGATCTGATTTTGTTGGACATCGCCGCTAGTAAATAATTAAATTGCAAAGATGTGTTCACAAAATAAAGAATTGAGACGAAATTAATTCTCATTTGTGTACGAATTATATATAGGTTATTTTAAAATTTATTTATATAACATGTTACATGTAATCAGAGGAGATTAATAAACAAGTTTAAATTAAAAGAATCGGTTCCTGGGAAAGTTTCTCAAACAACCGGACAACGCAGCTAATAAATACTTAAACTTTGCAAGGATTTATCCACAAAATAAAGAATGAAAATTAAATTAATTCTGTTATATACGAATTAAATAGGTAATAATTTTAAAAT
Organism: Uloborus plumipes; assembly: GCA_038373865.1. Taxonomy (NCBI): domain Eukaryota; kingdom Metazoa; phylum Arthropoda; class Arachnida; order Araneae; family Uloboridae; genus Uloborus; species Uloborus plumipes. Next base: position 1,418 of record JAXGGA010010379.1, on the reverse strand, counting down.
TCATTTTAAACATGTTACATACAGGGTGTCCACTCCAATCGTGGACCAATAGCTAATTTCTAAACCGTTAGAGATAAGCATATAGTTTATTTAGGAAAAAATCTCAAAATTATGAAAGGAATTTTGGGTCTATTCAATGTTTTTCAAAAAATCAAATTTTGAAAGAGTTACGAAATTTAAATTTTTATAAAGCCCCCCAGTCCTATCAATCATATTTAGTAAAATATTCTTGACACTGTAACGTTTAAAACTAAAAAAAATCACTCTTCTACCACAAAAATTGACCGAGTTATGACGTTTTGAAAAATCAAGATTTTGAAGGATTTCGCATACGGTCCCTTGAGCGATCTCTCGATGACGTCATGAAACAATGCAAAATCTTGATTTTTCAAAACGTCATAACTCGGTCAATTTTTGTGGTAGAAGAGTGATTTTTTTTAGTTTTAAACGTTACAGTGTCAAGAATATTTTACTAAATATGATTGATAGGACTGGGGGGCTTTATAAAAATTTAAATTTCGTAACTCTTTCAAAATTTGATTTTTTGAAAAACATTGAATAGACCCAAAATTCCTTTCATAATTTTGAGATTTTTTCCTAAATAAACTATATGCTTATCTCTAACGGTTTAGAAATTAGCTATTGGTCCACGATTGGAGTGGACACCCTGTATAATCAGAAAATATTAACAAAAAATATCTCGATTTAAACCAAAATGATTGGTTTCTCAGGAAATTTCTTAAATAAGTAGGATCTTTCTTAAATTTGTACGAAATTTTGTATCTTTGTACAAATTTCTTAAATAAGTAAGCAATAAGTACCTGACTCTGAATGTAAACCATTCAAAAGCCTTACATGTGTGACAGCTTTTAAAGAGCCTCGTTAAAACGTTTCTGCCGAATGGATGAAGATGTAAGTCAGGTTACAGGTGTTATGTATCAAGTTAATTTATGATATGAGATAGTTTTCTTTTAGTCCCCTAATAAGACCTTGGGGGGAAACTTTTCTTTCTTTTGCCTTACGTGTGTGACCAAAAAAAAGTAACCTGCATATTTTGAGAGGTTAAAAACTTAGGAAACACTTTATTACAAAAAATATGAGATATAATCATACTAAAGGATCTGCGTTCATGATATTTGATATTTTTTCCAAAAAAGAATTGATTATTAGGTGAAAAAAATTCGCTTGCATTTTTTCACTAACAAAGCATTTTTTTTTTTTTTTTTTTTTCTGAATTTGTCTCAATGTTATTAAACAAGGCTAAAATATGAGAAAATAAAAATTTTATCTTAAAATTGATGCTATAATCAAAAAGAGTAGATTTTTTTTGTCAAAAAATAAGGTTTGTTTTTGTATTATGGGGGGAAAAAATTTGGTGTGTTAGGACCACTTTTCGTGGAATTGCCCTAATAAACTAA
>JAXGGA010010378.1:0-47176 GCA_038373865.1 Uloborus plumipes | reverse complement strand
ATTGAAATTCAGTTGTTTCTTTTGTTATAAAGGGTTATCTTTCAGTAACAGCACAATATGATAAGTAGTAGAGATGTTGCTTAATTAACATAGCACCAAACTTTTTATTACAGCAATTATTTTTTTCTTCTCTCATATTTTAGAATAAGAGAACAAACTCCTCAAATCGTTTAATGAGAAAAAAAACTTGAAATTTGTTTTAAAGCTTTTTTTTTAGAATTTCGCAGTTATATAAAAATATGATCGTGCCTCCCCCTCCCCCCTATTTTATAGGTGCCAACGTAACTTATAATCCTGCTAAATGTGAGTGAAATTTCCATGACATTGCGTATTTTTTTTTTTTTTTTTTCAAAATGTTTGAAGTTTTTTTTATTACTTTTTTCGTCCATAAAGAAAACTGGTTTTATTTTAATTAATCAAAGATAAATATTCATTCTTAAGTAACAATTCAAATGGTTTTTTTTAAGTTTTGAAAAAGTACTAGCTTTGCTTATGATTTTCAATTTCTGTTTTTATTTTCAGTTTTGCAATAAATTTTTATGAGTAAGTTTTAAAAAATATGCTCGGGTTTTCCAAAGTTTCGGATTTTTGGGGTTAGGATTGCTGGGATTTTAATGCAATTTAATTGTTTTTCTTTAATATAGTGCTTTCAAATTCATAGTTGGATACCCTTAAACTGGCCCCTGAAAACAATTTGGAAGATTTTGATCAATTTCAGTTTTTTAGGAAAAAAAAACGAATTTTTAATGAGTACTGTTAAAATTAATCGGTTTTAAGCTATTTTGACGGCTTTCTAAACTTTGTTTAACAGAATTGTACTCTAATAAGATGAATGGCCGCCGGATAGGTTTGGGTGCGGATTTCGGAATGGCTCTCCTTCTAAAAATGTTTATAAATACATTGTCTACATGCATATCAACTTTCATGCTTTTATCACAAAATGCAGTTTCCGTCTATATTTTGGACCATAGCCCCTCTACTATTTCCGAAGGGGGAGGTGACTCTTCGTCTTACCTGTTCTCCGCGGCGCTATTTTCTGGTTCATGTCAGTTCGCGTCTGAACAGGTATCTAGAAACTGGTTCGATGAGTTGGGATCAGGTCTGAGTGTACGTAACACGCGTTGGACAGTTTCATTTGGGCAATTCCGCGGTAACTTACGTTACATTTCGACCAACTCTCATGCAGTTAGCTCCTTAGTACAGACATATATTGTTAGAAAAACCTTGTACAAAAGCATTCAGTGAAAATGACAGTCAAAAGCAAAATTAAAATGCAAAAATATTCGATGCACTTAAATTTTACAAAAATTAGCAGTCAAAAATAAGGCAGTAACTTACGTTACACAAAAAGGGAATGGCATAATATGAAAATTGGTTCTAAGGCAAATTTCTGCTCTATTACAGCTGTTTTCTTGTTTGAACTATATTTTATCAGTATCTTATAATATTTAGGAATTAATTTTCATAAATTTAAGTTTTTATTTTAAAAAGTGAATTTTATGGGAATTTTTGACTGGGTAACTTACGTTACAAAATTTACTTACAATCATATCTTTATTACAAAAATTAATGAATGAAAATTACAGCTTAGTTTAGATCAAAATACTGAACATTAACAATTATGAGTTGAATTTACAGAAATTTAATGCCAAACTCAATGATCAATCAAAAATATTACAAAACATAAGACTTTTAAATGCATACTGGCCGCTGGTATTAACAGGTTCAGTTAATTCTATTTTCGAATCTTGTTTTCTCTTATAATAAATTTCCTCTGTCGTTTCTGGCCATTTATAATTGGTTCCAACAGCAGCCATTACTTTTACTTTAAACTCGTTTTCTTAAATAATCGTCACAACTCAAGGATACAATGTATTTTTGTACTTCACCACACACCAGTCACCAGTTTTTATCTCTGTTTTTTCTTCTTGTTCCTTAAAATACTAACTAAACGAAACCCTACATTTTGTTTATTTCTGGTTCTTAAATGGTCATTGTCAATGTGCGGATCTTCAGAAAATATTTTTGATACATTTTGCTTTTTCTAAGATATTTCAATACTACCAAGAGTGACTTTTATTCATGAATCTGTAATATCCACATGACTTTTATCATACCCCTTCTACAGCGCATCTTTTCTGCAGAGTTCAGTGGCATTTTAATGCAGAACAAAATATATTTTAATTGAAAGAGATAAACTATTTTTACATTTGTTTTTTCCAAAACATGTTTGATAACTTTAAATCGTAGCAGAAGTCAGTTTTGAATAATTCATAGTACATTACCTCCTAAATATTCTGAATGCAGTGATATTGTTTAAAGAGAATTAATATCTTAACAGCCAAAAAGAAGCATGTAATTTATAATAAAGGTGTATTGTAATCTTATTAACAAACAGACATTTTAAGAAATATTAGTAATCTAAATTAAGTAAATACAGTACAGTTAAAAAATTATTGAATAAATTACTTCTCTTAACCACATAGGTTTTATTTACAATTTACTTTATTTCGAAACACAAGTATTGAAGTTCTACTACTTACGTTATCTGCATATGTATCTTACGTAACTTACGTTATCTGCATATGTGGGTAACTTACGTTACACGTTTTGATTGTAGCACAAAAAATTAAATAAACAATATTCAAAAGAAAAGTACTGTTATTTGCTTAGTACACATCTATAAGATAGAAAATACAACATAGTTAACATTGTATTGCCCTTTCTTTATTTGCTGTAAAAAGTTTAACATTGTTTTGGTAACTTACGTTACATAGAACATAGCCTTTTTGAAATTTACATAAATCACTTAATTAATATGGAAACACTTGTTCAATCAATTCACAATATTAATTTAAAGTGTAATAAACAACAATCTTCCTTTGTCACATTTATCTAATGGAAAAAATTGAAACTTATCAATGTTGAAAGGTTGACCATTTGCTTCACTGAAAATAAAATACTCTAATACCAACTTCAAAGTATTGCCGAAACTATAAAACTACATTCCTAACAAAAATTTGTTATAAATAAGAAACTTCTAACATTTTTAAACCAAAAAATATGCAGAACAGTCACATTACTCGAGTTTAATTTTTTCAACGCTTTTCCACACTTGCATGGAATTGCCCATTTGCAGAGGAGTCACAGAGTGTTTAGTACATATTGCCTTCATCCGTGGTTGTTGTAGAATCCTCTTTGAAGTTAATTGGTGTTTATACCACATAAATGGCTACTTGTGATAAAAAAACTTCATCAGCTATGCAAAATCAACCTCCTAAGAAGCAGCGAAAGACTACGCAATCTGATGATGCTCTTCCGCAACATAATTGGCTTGATAATTATGTCAAGAAGTTCGATCAGCACACGGATACTCCACCTCGTTTTTTCGACATAGGATGTGATGTGAACGTTACCGTGCAAATGTATAGAGAAGAAGTCTTAGTTCACATTCAGAAATATGCAAATAATGGTAACAACCACCTTTATCCAACGAAAGAAGGTGTTATTCTCACGCCGTCTACCTGGTATGAATTTATGAGAAAAATTTTAAAAACGAACTGTGTTTACCGAGACGCTTCTTTTGTTGCCAACAACGCGTTGATTGAAATCGTGAGCAATCAGCATTATGTGATGCTGATTCGAAACTTCCCATTGATATGTCACTATGAATGGAGCGATAAGGTGCTTTCCAATGAACAATAGATATCCGCAGTGCTGAGTTGACAGTTGATGTCTTCGCCTTTTACTGAGAGGGGGTTAGGGATTTTTCTAGGGATATTTCTTCTGCCGTAGTTATGTAAAACTAGTTCTCTGGCTAGCGATCTAGCCAAACTTTAAACTGAGGGTAACTCCTTATCAAATAAAGCAAAAAAAAAAAAAAAAAAACCACGGCCAGATTTTCACGAAATTTGCACTTTTTGACATCTTAAATGTATACATTATTTTTTAAAATTCTAACATTTATAATTGTTGAATATTTATTTTTTGAATTTCGTTAAAAAGGCTTTTTTTAACCTTACCGGCAGACTTGAAATTATTATAACTAAAGTTCTGTGGAAGCGACCGACTTTTTAAATAACTCATTTCAAAGATAATTTATATGCAATTTTTAATGCAATTTGAATACTTTATGAAAATGTTTCTTTTTAAGCTGTAATTTAAAATTTTTGAAATAATGGCATTTCAGAATTTTGTAAAAATATGTAGGATTCAAAATATATTTTAATGAATATATTTGAAAGTTATCTGAGTTGGACCATGTATAAACTAGTAATTAGCAAAAATTGAAAAATAGGGTCCTAAATTGCACAATAGGGTCATACATTACTTAGTGTAAATGCTGATCCCTTCATGGAGAAGACATTTTAGATGTATTCAGTAAGATGCGTTAAAAATCTTATAAGTACAGTACAAAACCTTTTATTCGGGAACCAAAAAATCGGGAAACCAGAAAACCGGGAAATTTTGTCGATTTTCCCGGAATCTTTTAAAATACGCAATTTTGTCACTTTTTAGAAAGGAAACTTTTTTTTTCTTTTTTTTTTTGAAATAAATAAATGAATATGAAGGGTTTCTTATGAATACCTTGCTACTCGCAAAAAGCGTAGAAAATTGTTACAAAAACAAACTTTTTGTAACTGAAAGTAAGAAGCTGAAATTAAAGGGTCAAGCGGGGCAAAATTTCCGAAATATTTTCTTGAATTTCAAAGTATTCTAGTAAATAAAACATTTTCCTATTTTATTCCAGCTGTAAACTGAAGAAATAAATATTGTCACCTTCTAATGCAATCTTATACTGAATGATCATTAATTAAAGCCGTTTAGAGATTAAGAGCAAGAATCTGAGAAACTCACGCCTAGCATTATGAGGTGATTCATGACCTCTCAGATTTTCTCCCAAAAATTACCAAATGTTTATTATCTTATTGAAAGACCAAATCCAGAATGTTTTGCTCTAAAGTTGAGTTGTTTAGTTTTTATGGACCCCTAAAGTTTAAGGTGCGGCATCAAAAATTAAGCGGATTTTCAAGACATGGAAATTGCTGTGAGCCAAAACTCTTACCAGGAACTGTTAAACTGCAATTTTCTTTTTGTATATGGAATATAGAAGGTTGAAACTTTACAAAATGAATGTTAAATTTGTGGTAAGTTGTTGCCGTAAGGTCAGTGAAGGCCCTCAAAACAGGGCAGTTTTGACGTTTTTTAGCGTTTTTGAGGTCTAAAAACAGCTTGTACATTTCAGTTGGCACGGCAAAAATAGTGTCGTTTGAAAGACCAGTGTAAGCACTTTAAAATAATGTATAAATAACCGAGGAAAGTTCAACGTGCTTTTAGTTGCGTAAGGCCGAAATATGAGAAATGTCACATTTTACCGATATTCAAACGGTCATAACTTCCTCTGCCAACAACATATTGAAATATTTTTTTTGCCAATGTCATGCTCTATTCTTTGTCTTAACAGAACAGTTGAGTCCTTTGAGGCGAAATGTGAAAAAATTTTTTACAAAAAATGCACAGAAAAAAATGAATTTTTTGTAAAAAAATTTTTCACATTTCGCCTCAAAGGACTCAACTGTTCTGTTAAAACAAAGAATAGAGTATGACATTGGCGAAAAAAATATTTCAATATGTTGTTGGCAGAGGAAGTTATGACCGTTTGAATATCGGTAAAATATGACATTTTTCATATTTCGGCCTTACGCAACTAAAAGCACGTTGAACTTTCCTCGGTTATTTATGCATTATATTAAAGTGCTTACACTGGTCTTTCAAACGACACTACTTTTGCCGTGCCAACTGAAATGTACAAGCTGTTTTTGGACCTCAAAAACGCTAAAAAACGTCAAAAATGCACTGTTTTGAGGGCCTTCACTGATCTTACGGCAACAACTTACCACAAATTTAACAGTCATCTTGTAAAGTTTCAACCTTCTATATTCCATATACAAAAAGAAAATTGGAGTTAAACAGTTCCTGGTAAGAGTTTTGGCTCACAGCGATTTCCATGTCTTGAAAATCCGCTTAGTTTTTGATGCCGCACCTTCAACTTTAGGGTCCATAAAAACTAAACAACTCTACTTTAGAGCAAAACATTCTGGATTTGGTCTTTCAATAAGATAATAAACATTTGGTAATTTTTTGGTAAAAATCTGAGAGGTCATGAATCACAGGCGAGACACTCTCTCAGATTCTTGCTCTTAAGGCTACAGTGGACAAATAAAATTGCTTTTTTTCAATTATTGATTTACATATCTAAAACTTTGTGTGTGTGCTTGTATTATTGTATATTTACTACATCTAAAAGCATAAAAAACACAAATTAGTGCAAAAACAATAATATTTTTTCCAAATTTCAAATTTAAATATTTTTTTAACAAAATTTCAAAATGTTCCTAGCGTCACAATTTTTTTTCAAACTTTGCATTTCCACTTAATTTCCAATCATTAGGCATGATTTCCCCGAAATAAGCTGAAATTCTCCAATTTTTTTGGTTTGTTCCTGATCTCAGAAGGTGTTATTCGATTTCAATATATTTTTTAAATTTTCGGAAGACTTCACCAATCGTAACTTTCCTTCCAAGAGCATAAAAATGAAACATTGAAATAAAAATTTTAAAATACCACTAAAAACACATGAAAATTTCCATTTTTTAAAAATTTCAGGCTCGTTGCGGGATCGGAAGATATTATCCGATTTCAAAAATTTTTGCTTTGTTTTGTAAGTCTTCACCAATCGCAACTTTTCATCACTGTTACGACTCGAAAATCAAAACTTTGTTTTTTTTCGCTCCACCCTAGTATACAGGGTGTCCAGTAATTATTGACGGGGTTTCTGTACCCCAACTGAACACAAGACTGGAATAAGGCTGCAATATCTTAAAAGAGAAATTTCTATTGATATTAACACAATGCAAAAGCAGCAATTAACAATTTTTACCTTAATCTCGAAAACGAACCCTTTTTTAAAAGGGAAAGGAAAGAGGAAAAAAACGCGTTCATAGTAACGAATTTATTTAACACACTAGTAGAAATTTATGTTCAAAAATTTGTTTCTTGCCCTTTCCTTAATTTTATTTCTTTTCACAACATTATCGAAAAGTGCGCCCCTTCCCCTCCCCCCCCCCTTTTTTTTGAATATGAGGGTCTTTCGTCTTGTGAATAACTAAATTTTTTGGTTTTTAAATTATTTTAACACTAGTATTTTTTAATATTCCGATATTTACAAACATTTCTGAACCGTTTTCTTCTTATTTTAAGATGGCTTGCAAATTAATATAGTAATTTGGGCTTCATAAACAATTGACAAACAGCGCTATTTAACGATCCAGAAAACCGGGAAATTCAGATATCCGGCATAGCGATGGTCCCAAACATCCCGGATGACTGGTTTTCACCTGTATTTCAAAAAAATTTTCAAAAACAGTAAACTTTTTAAATTTAATCATATTTGAGATTATGTTTTGTGAAAAAGATTTCTTTTCAAAACATAGTTAAATTACAAATCAAATTAAATGCATAAGATTCTCTTTGAAATGAACTTACGTGAGAACTCCATAAGCTCTCGTAAAATTAAAGTTTAATGCATTATTGTAAAAGCAAAAACAACAGAAATGTTCTACATTATTTTTTCAAAAAATTTCAAAGACAACTTGAATTTTTTTTGCGTTTTATATTTCAATTGTTTGCAAAGTTTATTTCTCTCCCGAAAAGTATTTAACTTCATGAAGTTGCATTTAACATGAGTTATTATACATCTCTGTAGCTCACCATTAAACTTGAGTTATAATTGAGCAAGTAAATAAAAGGCCTTTTTAACTTATTAAGGGCTGAATTCAAGTGAAACACCATTGCAATCGCTTCTAGGCGACCGCAATTGCAATCGCTACTGGAAGTCGAATTAAAATAAAATAGTTTTTTCTATGGCATCGTTTCTTGTTGTAAATTCTTGCTCTGCAGCCTTTTTCCGTGGAACATTTCCAATATATTTTGTCCTTTCTTTTGGTATTTATTCTATAAGTATAATTATTGTACACCAAAAGTTTTCCCCCTCTGTTCGAATTGATGTACTGAAAACTGTCCATGCTGATAATACGAACGCTGGACGCCGAATGAAAAAAAACCACGTGGGTGGGTGCAGTGCGTACGCGTAGGGAGAAAGAGAACCGGTTGGGGGAAATTTTCGGGAAAAAATATCCCCGAAACTATCCCTAGGTTGACCACCCGATGGTTTGATTGACAACTGACCCAGCCCACTGGGAGGGACAGACTCATCACACAGTTTCGACGGCGAAATGGGGTAGACACCGGAGGTTGATTTTGCATAGCTGATGAAGTTTTTTTATCACAAGTAGCCATTTATGTGGTATAAACACCAATTAACTTCAAAGAGGATTCTACAACAACCACGGATGAAGGCAATATGTACTAAACACTCTGTGACTCCTCTGCAAATGAGCAATTCCATGCAAGTGTGGAAAAGCGTTGAAAAAATTAAACTCGAGTAATGTGACTGTTCTGCATATTTTTTGGTTTAAAAATGTTAGAAGTTTCTTATGTGATGTGAACGTTACCGTGCAAATGTATAGAGAAGAAGTCTTAGTTCACATTCGGAAATATGCAAATAATGGTAACAACCACCTTTATCCAACGAAAGAAGGTGTTATTCTCACGCCGTCTACCTGGTATGAATTTATGAGAAAAATTTTAAAAACGAACTGTGTTTACCGAGACGCTTCTTTTGTTGCCAACAACGCATTGATTGGAATCGTGAGCAATCAGCATTTACATATTCAACAGTTCGATTCCATACCTATAGACTGCTATCAAATGAAAAATAAGTTTATTAAGTTGAACTATGACCAACTAAAGCGCCTTCACCAAGTTGTTAACGATGTTGCCGAAGAAGTCATTAAAACACTCTTCTTGGTGAGACTGAAAAAAGAAGTTTCGAGTTTAAAATTTCATTCGAACGAGTCGAGAGTGGGAGGAAATCCGAATGGAGAAGAAAATATTCAATCTTATGCGTCTTTCCTCCGATGTTTGGAAATCCACGTTTCCGGAAAAATTAGAGAAGTTTTCGAGTGTGATGGTTGTATTTACGACAGTTTCTCACAATTAAGTCACGATTGTGTTACAAAGACCTCTCGAGAGAAATTTGAAAATGTTGGTGATTATGTGTTTTTACTTACCGATGTTAAAAGTTTAGCAAAGGACTTATGCAAAATTCCCTCCTTGAATGAACAATTTTTTAACAATATTCGTTTAGAGGACATGAAATCACTGCTGTATAAATAGATACTTACTATGCATTTTTGAAATGTCATGTGGTTGGATATATGCCACCCAAAAATTGTAAGTAATTGTGTCATTAAATGTTTCAAATATTTTCATTTGCCTGTTTTTTTTTTTTTTTTCATTGCATTCACTTTATATTTCATACAATGACTTTTTAAGAAATAAACAGAGTTGTTGTAAAGAAAGTTAATTTTCAATAAGAGTTGAAGTAAAGGAAGTTAAGTTTTAATTTAATGTAGTAAGGAAAGACAAATGTAAATAATTACAAATGCAATAGATAGGTATAAAGGTATTTATTTTTTTTTTAAAGAAAATACACGGAAAGTTTACATGTTATGAAGATTATATATTTGAATGAAGTGCTGTCCTAAATAACACTTATACAGAAATGAAAATGTACAGCAAATACATTAATGACATGAAAGGAATAAAACAATTGACATTAAATTATCTCTATAAAAAAAAGTCGAATGAAGTATATATAATTAATTTCTGGTTGCGCCTCAATATATTCTTTCATGAAAATGGAAATGTAAAGTCACTTCACGTGGAGAACATGGAATTTATATAATAATGATCGTATGTTTGCTTAAAAAGAAAAATGTCAGGGGAAAAAAATATATTCAGATCTTAAATAAGACTCCAAGCATCATGTGGTGGTGGGTGAACGGTTTAAACACGCTGAAAAATCCGTTTCTCACCATCACTTTTGAGACACGATGGGTTCGAACCCCGATGGAAAAAAAAAGAAATAAATTTAAAGTCTTTTTTTTTAAATTCCGTAATATTAACTCTTGTTTCAGCAAAAGTAGAGAAAACTTTTTTTTTCCATGCAATAGATGGCACCACGAGCATTTAGCAGTAGAGGGAAATTTGATTTAATTATGTTAATTACGATTTTAAAGGTTTTACTTAATTGTAGTAATTTAATAGGCAGCTGCGCCTCATAACATCCGTATATGTAAACAAAACCCGTGTAGCCATTCTGAATAATCAAACTTTTTTTCCCGAATAAATTCTGAAATGCATTAAATTAACATTATTGAGCAGCAGGATGCAAACTACTCAACATAACTCTTCATCTCTACGTGTTTCATGGAAAAATTTAAAAAAGTGTTGCCATTCCGAAAAGAAACTTTAGCAATACGTGTTTGGAACAAACTAAAGTGTTGCCATTTCAAAACCATAAACTCTACATATACGTGCTTGAAACCGAAACAAAAGTGTTGCCATTCTCAAAAACATAAACTTTTGGAAAACAACTCAACTCGTTTACCAGCAGGATAAAAACAACTAAACATTCAGCAGTAAAACAACTAAACTCAACTCAAGTCGAAACCGAAACAACAGGAGGGAAACAACTCATCTCAACAGCAGGATGAAAACAACTCAACTCAGCAGTAGGAGGGAAACAACTCAACTCAACGGCTGCGCCTCTGTTGCAGAATCGGCAAATATATACTACTAGTATCGACAGAATTTATTTTCTTTTAAACAAAAATATTTCGGAAAATTTCATAAATAATATGGATCATGGACTTTCTATGAAGTAGATCATTATAAGGGGGCTGTAGATGGAGTGAGAACTGCTGTTAAGCGAAGAGGTGACATCAGTGGCGGATCATAGGGTTTTGAGGCCCCAGGCACAACCTGATCCGGGACCCCTCTAAAGACGATTTTTCTTAATCCACAAACTTTTGTAGATTGTAATGCTAAAATCTTCTTCCTTTTATAAAATCTGAAGACCTATTGTCATTTCGTAGCCTTGACTAATGTGAAAAACTTAAGGTAATTGAAATTGTGATTGGACCTTAATTGATTCAAAAAATCTATGTTATGCATTAAAAATTTATTGTAGGAATTCCAATTTTGCTTACAGTTGTAAGCGCTTACAGCTTTGCTCAGAGTTGTAAGTATTAAAGAATACTTACTCTATTATACTTATAATATAATAAAATTATTTCAAAAGAAAAAACAGCTTAAAAATTAAGTCAAAAAGTTTGCTTTTCTTTAGACGAATAATATCATTTATTTTGTTTCACACCTTACAACTTTGTCTGCAGAAATTTGCTTATTGGTATAAAAAGCAAGTGGAACATAAAGTGAAGAGAAATATTCAAAACAAAAACTGGCTAACTAAAAATTGAAACTGTTCAAGTAAATATGTAAAAAGTTAATATTTGTATTTCTTTTATCAGATTAAAATATTTTAAATGATTTCAACCGGTGTCAATTTTTGGTAGAAATTTAATTTTTGTAAAAAGGAGGAGTTCAAGTAAAATTTTTTACAACATTTCTATTCCCTATGAAGGTATATTTTTAACGAAGCGAAATCAAAATAACTGAAAGCACCAACGAAAGAACTTGCAGTTATTTATATTTTTTCTGGTAATATTGTTTACAACTATAACTAATGAGTTAATTTCTGAATACAATTAAACTTTTGAGTATTATGAAACATTTTTTTTCATAAATACCGAAATGAAAACAGCTTAGCTCACAAGGGTTTTTTCAGAGACTATGAAAATATTAAGGGAATATTGGTTCAAGGAAAATCCTACTCTTTTGTAAAACGAAATAAATAGCATGAAAAAACATGCTCTGGTACTAATAAAAACCTATGATAAGTACAATTTGAGCCATTAGACGTTTTTAATACACATGAATGGGAAATGAATTTCAAATGCTTATAAAAAAGAGTGCCACAAGGAATTTTTTACTATTTTCTAACTGAATAAATATTACTGACTCCAGTATATTAGTCGTGGATACACCTCGATATAGGCCCGTAGTCATAACAATACTAAATATTTTAAAATAGTGAACCTAAACGATAATAAAATTTGCGCATTAACATTTTTTACAACGAAATCTTCGATGACGAAAAGGAAAATCAATTTATCATCATGTCAAAGACCAGAGTTTATGGTTTGTACATCATTTTGAGAATCACAAAACGTTTTTCATGAAGATATTTCCTTGTACTAGCCAACAGTAATACAATTTGAACCATTATTAGACATTTTTAAAAACATTTTGAGAAATGCAATTGGAGCAACCTTCAAAACCGCGTGAATGAGGAAAATAATTAAATGAGTATAGCAAGTAATTTTGATATTTTAAATACTGACGCATTTTTAATTCATCTGTACATAACATCATTCATAAACTAAATGTTCTTCTATTGCAAAATAAGAAATAAATTATTCATAAAATTCAGAACTCATGGTTACTACAGTGAACCTTTAGTTAATCCTACAGTCCTTTAGTTAAATGCAAGAAAACAAATAAACGACAAACACAAACAAAACTAGCAGTTAAATTAATTTACTTACCTTACTAAAGGAGTAAAAAGACGTTGCATAAATTAGTTTAATTAATTTTGAGATGCTGAGTTAGATTATAGAAAGAGACTAAGAAAAAAAAAAGCCAGCTGTCCCATCTTCGACCTTTATTGAAATGAATAGAACCAAAATCTCTTGTAAATGATTTTTCTTTTCATGTAACTTAGGATAGAAAAAGTGCAAGTGACCAATCAAAGCTAACTCTAAAGTATACGCTACTGCCTCAAGACAGAGCAATAAATTGTTCCGAACCTTCTCCACCCTCACTGACAAGGACAAGTATTCCCTTTTCTTTAAAAAGGAAAAAGTGAAAGAGTATAGTTCTTTGCAGCATTCTGGTAGTATCATCATCTGATAAGAGGAAACAGACAGAGCCCGTCTGCATGCTTTGTTGAAAAGCTAGACATGCTGGACATGGTTGTAAAACTCGGTGCCTTCTGCCCCATGCTTTTGTTAAAGAAACTGACCCCCCCAAGTATTGGAGGTGCAATTAGGCAACCAAAAAATGGAAAGGAGAAGATAAGGGCAGCGGGTAAACAGAAGGTTTCCTGGTTTCAGAGCAAGAGAGAGGGTGAAACAGCAGCTATTTTTAGAAAAATCTTTGACACCCATGTCCTTGACCTTCCAATGCCACCCCCTTATTATGTCTTACATCAGCCAAAAGTAAGGAAATGCTAACTATTTTCCCAGGGATCCGGCTATAAGGTCCATTCATTTTCCCATGTCACCAAGGCAAACTAATGTTTTTTTTTTTTTTCATACTTTCGTAATTTAAAAAATTGTTATCTTTTCTTTCTCTTCAAATAAAGTGCTAAAGTGTTAAATTGCACAACCCTTTATGAGTGCCGATGCGGGGCTGGCCGCGCCCCCCCCCCCACCCCCTATAACTACGTCATTGTGTTTGGCCAAGATACGACGGGAGACGAAACGAAGCGCGGCTGCTGTCTTCCGTAAACTTTCGAAACTATATTTTAAAAGTGTAATTTTAAATTGCCTTTTGTGATATTATGTGGGACAGTTGGGATCGGAGCTCTCACCTGATTTTTTTTTGTTTAATTAAGGCCCTATAAGGTTAATTTTGGACTCTTTATGATCTTATGGAGGGATGGGGTGCAACAGTTTCATCACCACACATGAACCTGCTGCGCTTAGTCAGAAGTTCCTAAATAATCCAGTAATAATAATATTTAAGAATAAATAAATGAAAGGAAACATTTTGAGACTCACAGGGGATATCCGGAGTCGAACTCCCTTCCCCCCTGCATACGCCACTAGACATAATCGTTTATACATTTTTATTTAATTTTTTTCATTGCATTTATAACATTAAAAATTTGTTGGGGAGGAGGGGGGGGGTCTGATTTCCTGACCCCCCCAACCCCCGGCAACGCCCTTGCGTTTCATGACAAAGAAGAGCAGACACTACTACAACATCTAGAATAATGTGAAAAGTAATGATTATTTTTCTTTTATATTTACCTTCCTTGAAGAAAAATAGAAAAAACGTCATAATGTATACATATATATTAAGTATTATTTCAAAATGTAAATACAATGATCAATAATTACAGCACAAAAAAATTGTAAGATAAAGAAAAGACACTTCTCACTTGCCGATTGTGGAGCACGAAATGTGATATGTTGCTTGTTTTGATAAAGTATTGGAACAATACGGAAGAATGGAACAAATACATTTTGAAACTTCAAACGTTGTACAGTAGCACACTTCTGTTTTAATATTCCAGTTTGTACTTCTGGGAAAACTTAAATATAGGCACCTGAAACGCAGGGCATAGGCTCCTTTAGCTACAGAGAAAGATTACCACATAAGAAAACTAGGCCTGAGCATGGGGTCCTATCTTTCTAAGAGGCCTCAATTTTTTAAAGGATTATGCACAGCATTAAAGTTATACAAACAATATGAGTATTTTTAAGAAAAATCACAAAAAATTGACCCTTTTTTAATTGGAGAAAAAAACTTCCTTGAACGAGAATCTTTATTCATGCTACCGGTAACGGATTCACCATATTGCAACTGTGAGGGCTCCAAAAGCATAGGGGCCCCTAAGAGTAAGAGGGTTCAAAAATGCACATGATAAATGATTTACATAGTGCCGAGATGGACTGACGGGGACTCCAAAAATGCATTTTAACGGAGCCCCTAGACACGCAACATTCTGCCAATGATTTTTCAGAGGGGTTCCTAATCATTGTGGGCTTTGGGACTCTGTATTAGTTCGTTGGGCCTAGCTTAATGCAGGGCCCAATTGGGAGCAATCACCAATCAGTCCTATTGGCTTTGGCTAACTGTCAATTTTCGTGGGTTTTGAGCATTTTCCACTCAAGTTCGTGATTTTCATTGGCAAATCCTAAAATTGAAAATTTTTATTTTTGCGAACATAACACTCCACGGTTCCGAGGCCCCCTGCTTTTCTGAGGCCCCAGGCTCACGCCTCATGCGCCTGTTGGGTGATCCGCTACTGGGTGACATAGCCTGCAGACATTCCTAATGCAAGGACACTATACAATATTGAAAAAAATAAAATGCAGATTAAAATTTATTTTGTGTCTGAAGAACATGTGGAAGCTTTCCTTCTGCTATACCAGTTTTAAAAGAAACTATGCATATCCATCAAATATTTTCTTTAGGAAAGAGCAAAATGCCATTTTGAGAATTTGAGAAATGAACTGTTTTTGCAGAAATAAAAATGTTTGCATATTATTTGATTTCAAAAATTTTGACATAAATAGAAAAATACAGCCATAATATTGAAAAAAGAAAAAACCAAACAACCACAAGAGCAATCCACTGAAAAGTTTTTATGTAATGATTTTCAAATAAAAACATAAGAGATGGAAATTTTGTTTTCGTGAAACTAGAAGGAAAAAAGTCGGTAAAATATTTTGTTTCAGAGATAATTAATAGGGAGGGTAGTTTTTTTACTGTTAAATATTTGAAAAAGGTTTAGAACTATGCAGAATTTTACTGAGATGACAATACGAAATTGAATAAATAATTGTAAGTTGTTCATAAATAAAAATTAATTAATAACTGAAACTTCTATTTTTTTTTAAAAAATAAAAAAAATCCGATTTAAATAAAAAAAAATCTGATTTAAATAAAAAAAATCCGATTTTTTTTTATTTTTTAAAAAAATCATTGATTTTTTTACACCCTGCTTTTGTGATAATATTTATAAAGCATGTACAACATATAGTTTCTAAGTTCACTGCAAACATATTCTGGACCACCCTTATGTAAGGGGGTATATCTTCCGAGCACAAGGAAAGTTTTCGTTTTCCACTTAAATTGGTTCAGATTTTATCCGAAAGCCGTTTTTACCACCTTCTAGTAATTCAGCTTTCAACTTTCGTGCAACAGTTGATGGTCTTGAATCACCAGTGTTTTCACCCCTATTTGGAAGCTCTTTTACCGCGAGTTCTTCTCCGACTTTAACTTTGATGCGTTTAGTTATTTGTTTAGGTTCTGACATTTTATACCGCTTATTACTTTTATTTGACTTTGGTTTTCTGTCGCTATCCTCTGATTTGACTTGATGGAACCTTTTAAACAGTTCCCTCTCGTTGTAATTGACTATGTTTTTGCGTCGCGAACTGCGTCGCAAACCTGGGTCTCCATCAATAGGTGTTGCATTATGGTGTTTCTGTTTGAATTGAATCTGCGAGATTTCAACCTTTTTTGGCTCTTTTAACGCGAGTTCTTCTCCGACTCCATTTTTAACTCTTTTTAAAATTGTTTGACGTTTTGGCATTTTATGCTGAGACTTTCTCCTTCTGAACTTCGGTTTAGTGTCGCCATCCTCTGATATCAACTGTTTAAACAGTTCGTTTTCATTATAATTTATTATATTTTTTCTTCTCTTACTGCGTCGCAGATCAGACTTTTCATCAGAACATCCTGCATTTTCTTCTGCTTGGGAACTAGGGGGCATACAAAGTGGTCCGAGTCTAATTACGGATTGAATTTGTGTGCTTTCAACCCTTTCAGCACGTTCTTTTACCACGAATTCTTCTCCTTCAACTTTAATTCGTATAGAGGCTGTTTGACGTTCTGACATACATTCTGGTTCATAAGGATTTCCAATCAAAGTGTCATTTGCTTCATTTTTCCCAGTAATACAACCAGTGTCACACAATGTGATGCTGCTTACAGTATCTTCTTTCGTTTTTTCACATGAGCTACCGTTTGCCTGCCTTTCTAAAATGTTTCTCCATTTTCTATTAAACTCCTGTCTGGAACTGGTACTGTCTGGCTTCTGTCTGGACAGAAGCTGTTTTTCATTCAGGAGACGAGGTTCATAGGATGTAAGAGGATCACTGGTTACAGAGAGTCTTTGTTGAAAATCAGTTGGAATTTCATCAAGATTACTAGAATTGCGAAACGAAACATTGTGTTGCTTTCTATTTTCGGCGTGATCGAGTGCAGATTCAGCATTACCAGTAAATTGACTCTTTGGTAAAGTAGTTGAAAAAAGATTACTATGATTTTCATGATTTTCAATCACACTACTATCTTCTTCAGATTTTATAGTAATACAACCAGTATCACGCAATGTGATGCTGCTTACAGTATCTTCTTTCGTTTTTTCACATGAGCGACCGTTTGCCTGCCTTTCTAAAATGTTTCTCCATTTTCTATTAAACTCCTGTCTGGAACTGGTACTGTCTGGCTTCTGTCTGGACAGAAGCTGTTTTTCGTTCAGGAGACGAGGTTCATAAGATGTAAGAGGATCACTGGTTACAGAGAGTCTTTGTTGAAAATCAGTTGGAATTTCATCAAGATTACTAGAATTGCGAAACGAAACATTGTGTTGCTTTCTATTTTTGGCCTGATCGAGTGCAGATTCAGCATTACCAGTAAATTGACTCTTTGGTAAAGTAGTTGAAAAAAGATTACTATGATTTTCAATCACACTACTATCTTCTTCAGATTTTATAGTAATACAACCAGTATCACGCAATGTGATGCTGCTTACATTATCTTCTTTCGTTTTTTCACATGAGCGACCGTTTGCCTGCCTTTCTAAAATGTTTCTCCATTTTCTGTTAAACTCCTGTCTGGAACTGGTCTGATATTTCTGTCTGGACAGAAACTGTTTCTCGTTGAAGAGATAAGATGTCGGAGGCTCACTCGGAGAATAAATCTTTGGTAGAGAATTATTTAAAATTTCACGAAATGGAACATTGTTCCGAAGCTTCTGTTCGGAGGAGCCGCTGATCTGGTGCATCTTGGGTTTCAACAATATCCACTGGCGGAAAATCTGGAAAAGTCAGGGAAAATGTAAATTTTGTTAAAATCAGAAAAAGTCACGAAAAGTTTATATTTATGCCAAAACCTGGCAAAATCCAGGGAAAATAATTTTTTACAGAAACCTGGAGAAGTCCGAGGGAAGCGCAAATATTTTCAGAAACCTGATAAAAGCTGTAGAGGGAGGATGTAAAATTTTCCGAAATCAGAAAAAGTTTTTAAAAGATGTAATTTTTCCACAAGCAGAAAAAATCACGGAAAGTGCAAATTTTTGCCAAAACCTGGAAAAGTCAGGGGCGAAATGATGAAAATTTATGAATTTTATTTTATAAACAGTCCCAGAGGCAACTGAAGATTTTTACTATGTCAACAATATTTTGCAGGGATACTAACAATAATACAAGGCAACTTTCCGCACCATTAGTAACCTGATATACAGGGTGTCCACTCCTATCGTGGACCAATAGCTAATTTCTAAACCGTTAGAGATAAGCATATAGTTTATTTGTAAAAAAATCTCCAAATTACAAAAGGAATTTTGGGTCTATTCAATGTTTTTCAAAAAATTAAATTCTGAAAGAGTTACGAAATTTAAATTTTTATACAGCCCCCCAGTCCTATCAATCATATTTAGTAAAACATTCTTGACACTGTAACGTTTAAAACTAAAAAAAAATCACACTTCTACGACAAAAACTGACCGAGTTATGACGTTTTGAAAAATCAAGATTTTGAATGATTTTGCATACGGTCCCTTCAGCGATCTCTCGATGACGTCATGAAATAATACAAAATCTTGATTTTTCAAAACGTCATAACTCGGTCAATTTTTGTGGTAGAACAGTGATTTTTTTTAGTTTTAAACGTTACAGTGTCAAGAATGTTTTACTAAATATGATTGATAGGACTGGGGGGCTGTATAAAAATTTAAATTTCGTAACTCTTTCAAAATTTGATTTTTTGAAAAACATTGAATAGACCCAAAATTCCTTTCGTAATTTGGAGATTTTTTCCTAAATGAACTATATGCTTATCTCTAACGGTTTAGAAATTAGCTATTGGTCCACGATAGGAGTGGACACCCTGTATATATTTTTTAAGTTTTTTTCGATGTACCCTACTGATTAGTGATTTTGGATTTAACCCAAGTAGCATCAACTCATTGGATTTTGCTGGGCCGATCATCGAACTCCTAGTAAACTGATCCCGTAACGCACATCGTTCCGATCAGTATCCGAGCACGGTTTTCGATAAGCTACTTTTCATCGGAAAGCAATATCCTTCCGGTCCACTTTCTCGATGAAAATAAGCCGAGCATCCAAAATTGATCCTAAATTCATCGGCACGGGACTGCACTGCTCTTAAATTGCTCCAAATCTCATCGTATTTCGAGCAAAACTCATCGGATTTTGCTGCTCGGATTCTGTTTGGCCGATGAGACATATTGGTGCAATTCCCGATGAGAACTCACCAGATCCGATCATCTGCCGATGAGAATTTCATCGGGTTTCGATGAATGGCCGATCATTGGCCGATGAGATTATGCTGCTAGGGAATAGTCCGAAAGAAAGAACAATTTTAAGACGTCTTAATATATTTTGCCCTATGCTCTTAAGCAGCAGGCGGGGTGTCTGGCGGCCGAGAGTGGTTACGTTTTTTACTGCACATCACATTTTTAATAGAAAAACTTGTACAGGAAAAAATAGTGCTTTTTTTAGTCATTTTTGGGCAATTTCACGTCAAATCAATCATGGAAAAAAAAAAAAAAAAACAACCATCAAAAATTGGTGTGAAGAACGCATATGCACTGCAAAAAATGAACTGTTGTTTTTACAGTATAATTCTGGTAGCGATGGTTCCAATTTAAAACTGTAAAATGAGCAGTAATAAACTGTAAAGCTGGCAATTTTACAGTTTCTTACTGTAAAATGAGGAATTTTGCAGTTTTTAGCTGTATTATACTGCAAAAACAACAGTATAATACTGGCAGCAGAGGTTCCAGTTTAAGACTAAAATGCGCGGTAATAAACTGCAAATGTAGCAATTTTACAGTTTATTACTGTAAAATTGGCAATTTTATAGGTTAGTACTGTAAAGTTAGCAATTTTACAGTTGGGTAATTCCACAGAAAAGGGAAAAAAGTTGCAAATTTTAAAATTTGCAACAATTTCACAAATTTGGTATCAATGGAAAGGTAATTATCCAAAGTGTATGAAAATAGCAAAAAAAAAAAAAAAAAAAACAAATTTTTTTAAGCAAAATTAATTAGAGTTATGAGCCTTCAAATCAGATTATTACTCCCAAGTCCTTAAGTGTGCTTTTTTTTTCTAACACTTAATAATGTCTGTGTGTTACTTAATTTATTAAAAATTTCAACTGATCTCTTTTTAATATGGTTCTTTAGAGTCTCTAGAAGAGTTATGTACAAAAAAATTACACTCAAATTGTGTAATTTAATTTTTGGGATTTTTTTAAAGTAAGGTACTTTTGTAAGTCTACGTTCGACACCAAAAAGTTAATGTGAATGAATGGATATTTTTACAAAATATTTGCTGTGTAAATAAGGATTTTATATGTACTTAAAACTATTCACTCAAATTAAATTTCAAAAAAATAGTTTTGCTTTACTTAACTACTAGAAAAAGTCTACGTCCGACACCGAAAATTTCAATACTGAAAGCAGGTTCTTAAGTCTACAATATTTCTAATCATTTTTTTCTCAACATATCATGTACGTCCAATTACATATTTATATTCATATATTATAGAATATAAATTTCTGGAACAACTAACTTCATTGAATTGGAGAAACATCTCAACTCTGAGAAATTTTAGAGTTTTGATTTTTCAAGCTTCTTTCAACTGGATATTGAACTTCTGTTGTTTCAAAAGCATTTTTGACTGTCAGAGCCTATAGTTACAGATTGAAAGAAAACCTGTTTTTGATTTCTGACAGTCATCAAAAGACAACAGGCTGAAGCTTTTTATATGACAAAAACTAATGTTGGTTCAGAAAATATCGTTTGTAACGTAGGGTCTTCTTTTCAGCCTGGGAATCTCACATTCCGGAGCTGGCTCCCACGGCTGTGTCAATAGATAAGGCGACATCTGGACGCCAGACCTTTATGCTGACCGTGGGAAAAGGTATTTTTTTCTCACGGTGGCCAAGTGGCTGGTCAGCTTGTCCAACGACTTCGGGCAGAGCTTGACTTGATGTCAGACTGTTAGGTTGTGTTCTGGGGTCTCCGTCAGGAGACAGGAAAACCCGGATTTGTGAGGGAAGCGATTTCCCTGTAATAGTCACGTCAGTGACTGGGCCTCGCGCTCAAGGCGAAAGAGCTAAAAGCTTACGTTTAGAATCGTTTGTACGTTTGTAAATATGTATTGTAAATATACATAATAAATATTTAGCCCAGAAACGGAACTCTTTTACTTGTCTGGGAACCACTACAGTACACGTTCTACAAGTTGATTTTGCTGGAAATGCAGCAATAATGAACCAAAATGAAATTCAGTCGGCACATTGGCTGCACTCCCAAGTAACTATTTTCCCAGCACATGCTTGGATAGATCAAAATCAATCCCAAAGTTTTGCTATTGTATCCGATACTTTGGATCACACAAAACGTACAGTCTATAAGTTTTTGAGCTGTTTACTCAAGCAACTAAAAACTAAACACCCATCCATTAAAAATATTAAAGTATTTTCGGATGGGCCCAGTTCCCAATTCAAGCAACAATTCTTATTTTCCAATTTTTATTTATAGGATCAAGAGAATAATATTAATATTGAATGGAATTTCTTTGCTAATTCCCACGGGAAGGGAGTAGTTGATGGGATTGGCGGAGCATTGAAAAGAACTGTGTGGAGACATATAAAGACTAAAAGTCTACCATCAGTACCCCAGAAGAGTACGCAACTCTGGCATCAAAACTAATGCCTAGTGTGAAGGTTAAATATATACACCCTCACATGAAATAAATTCCAGCTCTGAAAATATGATCGGTTATTGGGAGAAAATCTGTTCCAAATATTCATTCAGTACATTGGGTGACAGCAATAGCTGAAAATAAAGTTATAGCGTCTGATACTTCTTTAATAGAAAAAAAAAGTAACATTGTTTGAAGAGCTCTCTGAAAATGAAAGTTTTGAAAATGGGGAGGAGGCTCCAGCTTTAAATCTGCAACTTAATGATTGGGTTTTAGTTAAATTCGAGTCCAATCTATATCCTGGGCTCATCACCCTGTTGAACAAAAATGAAGCAGAAGTAACTGTTGTGTTCAAAGCTGGAGGTACTTTCAGTGGCCAAAAAAGGAGGACAAAATATTTTGAGAAAAATTTCGCCACCTGCTCCAGTTGGGAACAGGGGACCGGACAGTTACATTTGGGGAAAATATTTAAAAAAAAATATTTTGTTTACTTTTCCCTTTTTATGTTCATAATATATAATTTTGTCAATAAATTAACAAGTTAAACAGCTTTTTAAGATATCTATTTGATGTCAGACGTTACCTCCTTTGCACTTTCTACGTCCGACACCGTAGGATTTTTTTTTTTTTTTGCTTTTTATTCCTGGATAAATTTGATGAAAAAGGTAAAATTATTCATATTTCAACTTTGATCTTAAACATTCAAGTGGTCAAAAAAATGAAAAACAGTTCATTGAGCTGAATCTTGGGTTTTTGCACTGTAAGTGAATTTTCTGTTCCCCTTGAGTCTACGTCCGACACCATGAGGTTTTTTTTTTTTAATATTTAAAGTTCATGCTTTCTTCAGAAATTTCAGAGGTTGTTTGGTTGTTCCTACATGTATATGTATTGAAAAAAAAATGGTTCAATTAATTTATTTTTACCCTGAAAATTTTGAACTTGTTTAATTGAATTTTGTACAAAGTCTACGTCCGACACCGTGGAATTGCCCAGTTTATTATTGTAAAATTAGCAATTTTTACAGTTTATTACTAGCTGTATTATACTGTAAAAACAACAGTCATTTTTTACAGTGGGACAAGATAAGTAATCCTGCCAAATTTTAGATTTCTATTAAAAAAATTGTACAAAACACAGAGCTGTTAAAAAAAAGAAAAAAAAAAGTTTTTGCATGCAACTTTTCTAATTATAGTAGATAAGGATTAAAAAACCACTGGGAAGGCAAGAAATAGAGCTTTCCATTGATATATTACATGCCATACTTACGACAGGTTTATGTTTCTAATTACCACCCACAAAATGGTTAAAAAAGCACTATTTTTACCAGCAAGATGCGCAGTAAAAAACGCAACCACTGTGAGTCGCCAGACACCCCGCATGCTGGTAAGAAGAGCATAAGGAAAGATATATTAAAGAGCCAAAAGTCTTACAATTATCACTCGAAAACGTGCTAGAGCTTAGACCAGTGACGTACGCAGACAAATCATTTCAGAGGGAGCTGAGTCAAGACTCTTTGAGTGTTGGGGGGGGGGGGGGGGGGAGCACCTCATGAAATGTAGCTAAGGCAGGAATTCAAATGAAACAGGCAATCGCAAATTACAATCGCTACTGGAAATGAATTACATTAGAACGTTTCTTGATAAAAACATCGTGACGTTTGCCTATGAAAA
The DNA here is from genome assembly GCA_038373865.1 of Uloborus plumipes. Classification (NCBI taxonomy): domain Eukaryota; kingdom Metazoa; phylum Arthropoda; class Arachnida; order Araneae; family Uloboridae; genus Uloborus; species Uloborus plumipes. The sequence goes on along the minus strand of JAXGGA010010378.1, from coordinate 23,666 downwards.
ACGAGCTAGATAAAACGTCACAGCCTACTTGGCGAATAAGAGGAGATCACTGACTGCTTGTGAGCTCTCATTGGCTCCACCCGTAGTGACGTCAGTGCCAAGTTAAGTTGATGATAATGTAATTCACTTCCAGTAGCGATTGCAATTCGAAGCGATTGCAATGATGTTTCACTTGAATCCCTACCTAAGAAAAGTGAATGTCTCGAATTTCTGGTTTAATGCCAATTTAATTCGATATAAATACATCATTAAAAAAAAACTTTATCATTAAACTTGTTGTGAAGAAAGCGTTTTGATGGATATAGAGAATGATAAATTTAAATTAAAAAAAATTTCTTCATTGAAAGAGGTGTTGCTGAAACACTTGTTTGCAATATTTCGGCGAATTAACGCTCTAATAATGTTAATTTTGCAGTTTATTTTACTATTGTTCCCAATAGGGGGTTGCAATTCAATTTACTGAAATTTATTTAACAGAAATAGGTGACTGAAAAACATTAATCGGCATCTCTAAAACATAGATTTACAATAAAAATGAACAAAATGGGATAGTCACAAACATGACGTACAGTAAAATAGACATGTCAAAACAAAAAAATTATTTCTTTTAATTTTGTCCTGTACTTATCTGTTCTAAAAACTCCTCTCATTTTGGGATTTCAAAAAAAAAAAAAAAAAATGGAAATTTAGAAAAAAAAGGAAATTTAGAAAAAAAAAACCTTAGCTTGCATTTTTAAAATTCGTTTTGAAAATTTCAAAGGTGGCTGCAGCCCTACCAGCCCACTCCCTGAGTACGCCACTGGCTTAGACTATAAGTTTTCGGGATAAATTCACAAAAATAGACCGAACATACATTTCGAAATTAAACATAATTCGACTTATAATATTAAATACTACATACTGAAAGTAAGAAAAAGTAGATAATTCCCTAAGCGTCTCACAGCAATCCAATGAAAACCATATCACACTTTTGCCTTGGGGGCATGAAAACATTAAAATTTAGATCACATGTATGAAGTCATAATATTTATTTTACGTTTAAGAAATGATAAAAAAATCCATACAACCGAATGAAGGAAAAATCAAGTACAAAAATGTAATCATACTTAAAATGTTCCGGGGAAAATCAATATTCCTAATACTCATACTAGGAATGTAACAATCAATTGGCCATAATCGGTAATCGTTAAGGTGAGAAGGGACTTTCAGATGAGCAAAAAATCGTTTTTTCTTCGATGATATTTCTAAAAACTATATGATTGAAATACATGTTATTGCTATTGTAAATAAATAGCTGTACCTTATTTGTGGTGAATTTGTATTCAAAGCTAATTTAATAATGAAATATACAAGAGTAAAACAGTAAATGTTGATTTTCTCAAAACATAATTTTACACGTGTTTACAAATTTCACACTGGTTCAGTGTAAAAATTATTATTTAAATTTGTTAAAAAATTTTTGCCATGTACTTGAGAAGTTTTAATATTTTGTTGGGAAGGAATTTTCTATTTTATTAGCTGTGTCGAATATATTTGCTAAACTGAATAAATTTAAATTCACTCCAACCCTCTGAAGTAATATTATAAAATTCTTTATTTCAAATGTGCTCCCCAATTTTTTTGAATTCCACTAAAAGTCATATTAAAGTTTAAATCAATTCGCCAAATAAACCAAAAAGACATCAAGTTAAGTAACAGGAGATATTAATTACTCAAATTTAGTCAATTTTCAAAGCTTAACTCTATACGCAAACTTTAACCCCTGAAAAAAAGCAGTTTGTCTGGAAAATGGACCTAATGTTTCAGTTTTGCGTATAGAGTTAAGCCTTGAAAATTGACTAAATTTGATTAATTAATATCTCATGTTCTAATTAGCCCAGAGAAGCGTGTTAAAACTTTTCTTTTTCAGAAAAAACCCTCTTTCCAACGATGCATAATGTTTAATGTGTTTGGGGGGGGGGGGAGTTTTCCCATTCAATTATACCGGATCACCAAAAATGAGACTAATTATAATTTAAAAATAACTAATTCGAAATTTAGAATTCGGCCTTCGAAGTGCATTTCACGGGGATGCGTTCGAGTTTTTGTGCCAAGTTTCAGGTCGGTAGGTGCTGTGGGGTCTTCTGACCATCAGTTACAAACATACATACAAACAAACAAACAGATCCCGTCATCTTTATACATATATAGATGACACTTTAAATGCCATTTCACAGTTTGTAGTGTTTAATGGCAGGATTATTTTAGCTTGAAAGACTTTTTTCTTCTTTTCGTGTGTGTGCGTGTAACGAACTTATTTATTTTTAGCGAAATTTTTATGTTTCAATGGAACTTTTGACACAACTGTAGTGCCAAGATTTTCGAAAACTCTCAACGACCACAGAAATTTTGCAGTTGAAATTCAATATAATGCACCGATTTAATCGCAATTTCAATGTAAAATTGGTCGCCAAACCTAAATTTATTAACATAGGGAACCAATTGTGTCAGGTAGCTCAGCCACAACCATTCTTCCATGATTTTTATATGAACATAAAAAGGCAAGAAATATAATGTCTTTCACTCCATCTCTTTGAAGAGATTACAATCTAACAGTGACCCTCAAATAAGCAAGGTTTCACTGGCTGGTAGGTTTGGTAAATTTCCCGATTGTTGCCAAACTTTACGACGCCAAATACAAAGATTAACTGAATAGCGGTGTTACTGAAAATGTCAGAATAGAGCTATTATTGTTAAAAATTTAGTGATGGCGGCATTAAATACATGTTTTAAACATGCAATAAAATACTCTTAAGACTGCAAACAACTACTGTTCCTTCCCAGAGCGTTTTCTTTTTCTTTGATTTGGAGAAAGTAGTGTTTGACTGGCTGGGAGGTGTGGTAAATTTCCCGATTGTTGTCAAACTTTACGACGCCAAATACGATAGAGTGAACTGAATAGCCATCACTATTTTTTTAACAATAATAGTTCCATTCTGACATTTTCGGTAACACCGAATTTTGAGGAAGTCAACTGAATAAATTTAAATTCACTTCAACCCCTCTGAAGAAAATTATTATATCCTTTAGTTCAAATGCGCTTCACAACCTTTTAAATTCCACTTAAAGTCATGTTAAAGTTTAAATCAATTCGCCAAATAAATATAAGAGACAGAAAGTTAAGTAAGTAACAGGAGATATTAATTAATCAAATTGAATAAATTTTCAAGGCTTAAATCTATACGCAAATTTAAACAACAAAGTAACTTCAGGGACAAAAGAGCAGCTGATCTGGAAAATGGACCTAGTGTTTCAGTATTGCGTACATAGTTAAGCCTTGAAAATTGACTAAATTTGATTAATTAATATCTCCTGTCCTAATTAACGGACAGAAACGTGCTAAAACTTTTCTTTTTCAGAAAAAAAACCCTTTCCAGCGATATATAATGTTTTGGGGTGGGGGAAGGTTTTCCCCCCTCAATTATGGCGGATACACCAAAAAATGAGACTAATTAATTAATTTAAAAAATAACTAATTCGAAATTAAAAATTTGGCCTTCGAGGTGCATTTTACTGGGATACGTTCGAATTTTTGTGCCAAGTTTTAGGTCTGTAGGTGCTGTGGGAGCTTCTGGCCAGCAGTTACAAACGAACAAACAAACAAACAAACGAACACCGTCATCTTTATATATAGAGATGGATATCTTTTACAAAAAAAAATGTAGATTTAGTTTTTTTTTTTTTTTTTTTTTTTTAATTTTTGCCACAATATATAGAAAAAGTACTCCCATCATTTTATTTTCTCGTGTTTTATGTTCCACATTTTGCTTGTATTTTGTCATTTTGATGAAATTTCAGGCGCGAGGAATAATATAGAAAAAGTGTTAAAATTCAAATTTCAAATTAAAAAAATTAATTTTAAAATATTTCAACAAAAATTTTGATATGTGTTAGTATTAGCAGCTAATAGCTATGCTGCAAATTTCAAAGAAATTCATTGAAAATTGCTAAAGAAAAAAATGATAGTTCCTTGTCGCCTTAACTCAGCCGATTTTTTCTTATAATCGGCCAATTTTCACCCATTAAAAAGCTATTAACTTAGGTGTGTGATATCGATAGAAAAACATAGGTGTTCCAAAACATCGATATTCAAAATTAAAAACATTGATAGCATCAACATCGACGCAAAAACCTCGATGTTTTGAAACCTCGATGTTCTGAAACATCGAACTTTTGAATGTATATTCTTGCACATAAACTCTAAAAATGTTGTCATGCAGTAGTTTAATTCGTAATAATCTAGTTATACAGTAAGTAGATTTTAGAATTGTTAAAAAAAAGCTAATAATAATAAAGATGATCAATTACGAGCATTCTCAATTAAGTAATGCAGAGGGATAAATAACTTATTCATTGAATATACGAAAAAAGAAAAAAAAAAAGAAACACCAATACAATTTAATTCGAACGATTTCGTAACACTTGTTAAAGTTCTAAGTGAATGGCAAAAAAAAAAAAAAAAAACTGTAAATAAGTTATTTAATAATTAATGCGAATCAATTAGAGAAATGTGCGTAATTTTGCAAAGTTGATAACATGCACACACAAAAAAGAAAAGAAAGAAAAGGCAAATAAAGAAGATAAAGAGCAATGAAATCTATATATAAACTGCATAAGTTTACACAAAATGCAAATATATGAATAAAAAGAAAACTACTCGGCGAAATGCTTTCACATTTCTACTGCAGGTAGACAATATGGTCTCAAATACGTGTCTGGAGTTTTTAAAAATATAACTGGGAACAAATTTTGAAATTACAAAAGACATTTTTTTTCATTGATGCAAAAGTTTAGACAAAAGTTAGATTCTATGCAAATATCCCTTGAAATGTGATTGGTGGAGATAAGGAGGGGCTTTTTTATTCAACTATAAAGTTCAAAGATTGCTCAATGAATAATCAAAATCCCAAAATCTCTGCAGTTCTCCTGTAAAGAACATGAGAAAGTTTGGAAACCGAAATTTGAAAATGAGAACGTACTTTGCTAATTTTTCGCCTTTTAAATCAGCCCGAGTATGGTAGTATACTGCGATGCAAAAGTTTAGACAAAATGCAAATATGTGAATTAAAAGAAAACTATTCAACGAAATGCTTTCAAATTTCTACTGCAGGTACATAATATGGTCCTAAATACGTGTCTGGAGTTTTTATAACTATAACTGGAATCAAATTTTGGATATTACAAAAGATATTTTTTTACATTGTTGCAAAAGTTTAGACAATAGTCAGATTTTATGCAAATATCCCTTGAAATGTGATTGGTGGAGGAAATGCGGGACTGTATTATTCATTTATAAAGTGCAGAGAATGCTGAATAAATAATCAAAATCTCAAAAGCTCTTTAGTTCTAGTGTAAAGAAGATGAGAAAGTTTGGACGCCGAAATTTGAAAATGAACCTACTTTAATATTTTTTTGCCTTTTAAATCGGCTCTAGTATGAAAGTACATTGTTTTTTACTTTGTGGAGAGCAAATTCAGACATGCGTATCGATCAAAAAGTCCAAGAAAAATTATATTTCTTAAGGATGAAGGAATTGAAAAAACGGCTCGAACTGACGATTTGCCCTGTAATCCTACAAAACTTCAACTTGGGTCAAGAACAGCACGTGACAGCATAAGTAGATGAACAACTGAATCGGAATGCATAAAAAAAAACAGAATTGTGCTTGAGCCTTTTCGCACAGAGTGTCCCAAATAAGCCAGATTTTATTGGTAAAAGCAGCACAGCATATGGTCATTGGATATTTCTCAAGTCCCGCGAAAAGAATTATAATCCATCTAGGCCATCCCAATTTTAATAATTTTTATCAAAGAAAGTACCATTCATTTTTTAGTCACGATGATACATATGCTGCTTTTCACATTAAAATATGGCTTTTTTGGGACACTCTGTCCGAAAAGGCTCAGGTACAATTCTTTGTTTTTTTAATGCATTCCGATTCAGTTGTTCATCTACTTATGCTGTCACGTGCTGTTTTAGACCCAAGTTGAAGTTTTGTAGGATTAAGGGGCGAATCGTCAGTCTGAGCCGTTTTTTCAATTCCTTCATAATTAAGAAATATAATTTTTCTTGAACTTTTTGGTCAATACACATGTCTGAATTTGCTCTCCACAAGTGAAAAACAATGTACTACCATACTAGAGCCGATTTAAAAGACAAAAAATTAATAAAGTAGGTTCATTTTCAAATTTCGGCTTCCAAACTTTCTCATCTTCTTTACACGAGAACTAAAGAGCTTTTGAGATTTTGATTATCTATTCAGCAATCTCTGCACTTTATAAATGAATAATACAGTCCCGCATTTCCACCACCAATCACATTTCAAGGGATATTTGCATAAAATCTGACTATTGTCTAAACTTTTGTAACAATGTTAAAAAATATCTTTTGTAATATCCAAAATTTGATTCCAGTTATAGTTATAAGAACTCCAGACACGTATTTGGGACCATATTGTGTATCTGCAGTAGAAATTTGAAAGCATTTCGTTGAATAGTTTTCTTTTTATTTACATATTTGCATTTTGTCTAAACTTTTGCATCGCAGTGTATATAGTTTTTTTACTTCTTGGAGAGCAAATTCAGGCATGCGTATCGACCAAAAAGGCCAAGAAAAAAAAAACATTTCTTATGGATGAAGGAATTGAAAAAGCGGATCGAACTAACAACTCGCCTCTGTATCCTACAAAACTTCAACTTGAGTCAAAAACAACACGTGACAGCATAAGTAGATGAGTAACTGAATCGGAATGCATAAAAAAACAAAGAATTGTGCTTGAACCTTTTCGGAAATAGTTTCCCAAATAAGGCGGATTTTAATGGGAAAAGCAGCACATGTATCATCGTGACTAAAAAATGAAGGTAACTTTCTCTGATGAAAATTATTAATATTTGGATCGCCTAGATGGATTTTAATTCTATTAGCGTTACTTCAGAAAAGATCCGATGAGCATATGCTGTGCTGCTTTGACCATTAAAATGTGCCTTATTTGGGACACTGTGTCCGAAAAAGCTCAAGCTCAATTCTTTGTTTTTTTTTTTTTTATGCATACCGATTCAGTTGTTCATCTACCTTCGTTGTCACGTGCTGTTTTTGACACAAGTTGAAGTTTTGTAGGATTATGGGACTAATCGTCAGTTCGAGCCGTTTTTTAAATTCCTTCATCCCTGAGAATTGAATTTTTTCTTGGCCTTTTTGATCGATACGCATGCCTGAATTTGCTCTCCAGGAAGTAAAAAACAATGTACTACCATACTAGGGCTGATTTAAAAGACGAAAAATAAGCAAAGTACGTTCATTTTCAACACAGACTTTGGGATTTTGATTATTCATTGAGCAATCTCTGCACTTTATAGTTGAAGAAAAAAGTCCTGCATTCCCTCCACCAATCACATTTCAAGGGATATTTGCATAAAATCTGACTTTTGTCTTAACTTTTGCATCAATGAAAAAAATGTCTTTTGTAATTTCAAAATTTAGTTCTAGTTATATTTTTAAAAACTCCAGACACGTATTTGAAACCATATTGTCTACTTGCAGTAAAAATTTGAAAGCATTTCGCCGAGTAGTTTTCTTTTTACTCACATATTTGCATTTTGTCTAAACTTTTGCATCGCAGTGTATAAAGATGACGGGCTCTATATTTGTTTGTCACAGCACCTACAGACCTGAAACTTGGCATAAAATTCTAACGTATTCCAGTAAACTGCACATTGAACGCCGAATTCTAAATTTCGAATTAGTTATTTTTAAATTAATTAATTAGTCTAATTTTTGATGTATCCGGCACAATTGAGGGGGGTGGGTTCCCCCAACCTATAACATTATACATCGATGGAAAGATTTTTTTTTTCTGAAAAAGAAAAGTTTTGGCACATTTCTTTCCGTTAATTAGAACAGGAGATATTAATTACTCAAATTTAACCAATTTTCAAGGCTTAACTCAATACGCAAAACTGAAACACTAGATCCATTTTCCAGACAAACTACTCTTTCGTCCCTGAAGTTACATAGTGGTTTACATTTGTGTATAGAGTTATGCCTTGAAAATTGACTACTTTTGAATAATTAGTATCTCCTGTTACTTACTACTTAACTTAATATCTTTTAGAGTTATTTTGCGAATTGTTTTAAACTTTAACAGTGCTTTTAGTGGAAATTAAAAGTTGTGAAGCACATTTGAATTGAAGAATAAAATAATTTTACTCTTCCGAGGGTTGACGTCAATTTAAAATTATTCAGTTGACTTTTTTATTGCACGGGCATCGCTGTGCAATATAGTCATTGTACACTGCTCAAAACAATTAGGGGAGCACATGGTTTTAACAAAATTACGCAAATATGTATACCAATAAGTAACATAAAATGAATCGTTCTTGATTCAAAGCCTACCAGGAAACGGAATAAGATAATTTTATGAACAAATTAAAGTTAATGAGGCCAAAAACCAGAAAAAGAAGATAAGTGCGGAAATCGGGATATTGCAGAAGCATCCGTTTTATTGCCGTAACTGTTAAATTCGATAGCACAGTAGTTTTTTTACATTTTTTTCTGGGGATAAGGTTACTTGAAGAATGTCTCAACAACGTGATTCACTGGAATCCATGCCATGGCATGTTATAGGCAGGCTGGAATCCGGGTAAACACAACGTTGTGTCGCGGATGATGTTGGAGTCGTCAGAAGTGTTGCAAGGCTCTGGACACGATTCCAAGAAACAGGAAATGTTTGACATCGATCAGGGCAAGGTCGGCCATGCGCCACTACAGCAACTGATGACCGGTATATACGGTTAACAGCCCGTCGAAACAGAATAGAGAATGCTACGCATCTGCAAAGGCAGTTGCTCTTGGCAATATTACGAAGGGTGTCCAGCCAAACAGTACGTAATGGGCTTCACGTAGGCCAATGGTCTAAATTTTGTTGACCCCACGCGATTGTGTGGCCCGAAGAAGACGGACTGCTGAACATCGAAATTGGGAGCAACATGGTTGGAGCCAAGTGCTGTTTACAGAAGGGTTGCAATTCAGTCTGGAGAGTGACAACGGACTTGTTCTGGTATGGAGGGACAGGGCACTCGAAATAATCCAGCGTTCGTTCGTGAAAGGTCACAAAACAGACGAGCTGGTTGGGTGGTATGGGGTGGAATCAGCATAGGCGGACGTACGGGTCTGCATATCATTTGGAATGGCACTTTGACTGGCCAAAGGTATGCAGACGAGATACTGAGACCTCATGTCATCCCTCACGCTGGAGCTATTGGATATTCCTTTGTTTTTCAAAATGATATTGCTCGACCGCTGAGAGCTCGTCTGATGGAGAACATGCTTGAAACTGAAAAAATACACCGTATGAAATAGCCAGTGTGCTCTACTGACCTGAATCTAATCAATCATGTTTAGGACATGGTCGGACAATGCATTGCTGAGTGACAAAGGTCGCCTGTTACTGTCCGAGACTTGGAGATTGCACTTCTTGAGGAGTGGAACAGTACTCCCCAAATTCATACCCATAAGCTTATCGCATCCATATCAAACAAGTGTGCAGCAGTCTTAGCTGTTCAAGGAGACCACACGCCTTATTAAAACACATGAAACATGTCTAAACAGTACCTTTTTTTCATTTTTTACATGTAACCAAAAGGTTGCCCAAAATCACCTTTTTATGTTTTTTCCACTGTTTCAAAGAATTCAAGATTAATTCCAAAGTTTTTAGGTCTTTTTTTCTGTATTGTGCATTGATACACGCGTACTATCCATTGTGCGCCAATCCGTGGCTGTCTTGCACGGTTTTCTTCACTTTTTTGCTTGCTCCCCTAATTGAATCGTTTATTTCGAAAAGGTAACATCTCTATTTTGATCTCCTCTGTCTCTTTAGAAAATTAAACAGCGCACGGTTATATTTTTGAATGTCATAATCAATGAAAAAATGCCTTTAGTTAAGTACACAATTACTGCAATAATTTACTAAATAACCATTGATTATGACATTCAAAAATATAACCGTGCGCTGTTTAATTTTCTAAAGAGACAGAGGAGATCAAAATAGAGATGTTACCTTTTCGAAATAAACGATTCAATTGTTTTGAGCAGTGTATTTTGGGATTGCTTTATCAATGCAAAAATGTGGGTCTTAAAAAAAAAATAAATAAATCTACCGAGTGAAATTAATTGCGAATGTAATTGAGTGTATTTAAAATTACTTTTGCATTATTTATACATGATTCAAATGAGCAAAAGTTAAATGTAAACTTACCCTGTTTTGCTGAGAATCAAATCGGATGCTTTTCCAGAGAGAACAATCGAGATACAAAGCACACCAATTAGGAGGTTATTCCATTCTGGAAAATGAAAATCAAAATGTAAGAAAAAAAAAAAAAACTTCGTTGTCCTCAGAACTGACACATACAGTACAATGGCGGTAATTAGATACCAACAATAACGATAATTAGTGAAGTAAGCATCCAGCTTTAAACTGTAGCTCCCCCAATGTCAGGGTCCGATCAGAGGCGCCCCGAGCTTAAACTTGGGGGCTTAAATAAATTTTTGGGAGGGGGAAAATTCTCAATTTGCCGAATGATTAAATACGAGCATTTCGCACATAATTTATACCGTTACACTTTATGAGTAAAGACAATAGGTATCACTAAAAAAATATAAAAAACGAACATTTTTAATCATTTCTTCTGATGATTGAGAAACATTAAACATTAAAACTTTGATGAATAACAACAGGGGCAGTAGCGTTTCTATTTTCCTGGATCGTGCTCCATTTAAAGTTGCGCGAAAAAAGTGCGATAACAATTGTATAAAAAAAAAAGAAAGAAAAGAAAGACTGCAGCTACACACAGTGGCGTAGCTAGGGGTTGGCAGGAGTGGCTCTTGCCACGGGCGCAGCAGCCAGGGGGGCGGCATTTTGACCGATTAAAAAAAATTTTTTTGTCTAGTCCAAACAGACTAAAAATGAAAATTTGATAAACACCCCGAACAGCGCAAACTGCGCCCTTACGCTACAGGACAAACCATATAAAAAGTGCAACTTTGCTTTGGTAGATTTCGATTGGATATACTGATGTTAGCTTAAATCTATCTGGCAGGATAGAATTTAGTTATATGGGGTTTTGGAGTCTGTATAATAATAGGCTGATCTGAAATCGGCCGGTCTTATCCACTAAAAGAGATAGAAACAAACCTTTACTCTTCGCTTCTTTCCAGCCGTGTTTTTCACTATATCACTTCAACTTATCAATTTCATATTATACTTCGGAAATAACGTTCTACGATTTTAAAAATTGGCGAGCTTAGTTGAAAACATTTCGGATACACATTTTTGGAACGCAATTTTATGATGACAGAAACAAACTCCTCTGTTGGTAACAATTTTTCTGTGGCGAAAGCTGGCGAGAGAATAATATGTATTTCCAATGGGAGTTGGAGGTTTCTAAAAAACGACTATTGCAAATTTTACGATTTTAAAAATTTGTACCAAGACACCAAGAGCCTACATTATATGGAGATTCTAAAAATGAGTTACACAAGTACAGCGGCGCGATTTTGAACGAGTAACGTTTTCAAACGCTGTTTGTACTTCGAAGGCCCAGTATACAAGGTTAGAAGGTTAAAAAAAAAAGATAAATAAATCTTTTTTTATTGAGTTTCGATTTCGTATTTAGGAATTTTTTCTATATTATATGTACTTTAACGAAGAGCTCTCACTTCTAAACTATATATAGCACTACTTTGCTCTTTATTCTTAGTATTATTGGGACGAATTGAGCTCGATTTGTAATCAAGCTAGTGCAGTATGTTTTGTGCTCTTTCTATTGTGAAAAAAAAAAAAAAGTAATTTTTTCTCATGTAGTACTGAACAAGGAAATTGTCAAGTGAATGTTGAGGAAAGATGCGTGTACTCTACGCTACTTCAGGGGCCGAGCCACTTTTTTTAACCCTTTAACGTCAGGTGTGCCGACTTTGACACATACCTCCAGAATCATTTTTCCTCAGTTGCTAAGTGATTTATTCCACAGTAGAACGTTGTGACGTTTTTGGCACAATCGCATCTGCCGGCAGCAGTAAGTCTAAAAAAAAGGTAGGTGTGCTTCCTATGGTCGACTTTGATTGAGATTTGGAAGGGAAAAATTGTTTTCTTAGGTAAAAAAATTGTTGTCCAGAAAGGGTTAAAACGATACACAAATATAAGTGCTACTCAGTTTTTTTTTATATCATTCAAAGTTCGAGCATCATCGTTGTGGTACCCACCAATACCTTCCCTATTGCTGGTCCATGTTTGTACATGCTGTACTTATAATTTAAAAACAAATCAAGAAAATAAAGCTGGTACTTTCTTAAAGCTAGGGAGGAAACAAATTGCCCCTCTCCTAACTTCCCCTCATAGATAATATTAGTATTAAATAACGGTGGGGGTCTTTGGAACTTTTTAAATACTTAAAATGAAAAGTGTTTATTCATAACAAAAATTGTCGAACAGCAAATTTTTATTTTGCCTGTAATGCAAGGAGTCGTATTTATTATGCCCATTTCAGATTAGTTATGCTTTTTATGGTTTCTTTGATTTCCTAATTACAATAGAATCAATGCTTTGATTTTTATTTAAAATGCAGAAAATTATGTTTATTTTATACATTCTTCTAGTGTTTTAAAATAAATTCTATTCAAAATAAATGCCGTTGTGTGGGGAATAAACACACTTTGTTCAATAACAAATTGCAAGAATTATTTGTTTTTTGAATTTGTGTGAAATGACGGGGAAATGTAGGAATTCCACGAACTAAAGTTGTTGGAACTAAAGCTGTTGGAAAAAATTCTCAAATTTAACAAAAAACTTGTAAAAAACAAAACTTGAATTTTACCCAATAATACGAACAAGCAGACACATCATGCACACATAACATGAGGGGGAACACTGAGCATCGTTAAAAATGCTTTAAAAAAAAAAAGAAAGGTTGCAACATTATCCGCAAACTTTTTGAATAAATAAATTAAAATCTTTGGAGTAAGGACATTTTAGGAGGTCACAATGACCTCCCAAAAGTGCAGCCTCTAGGTTGGAGGCGCAAATTTTCAAGTTCACCACGGGCGCTGGGCCCCCTAGCTACGCTACTGGCTACACACACTCACAAATATATACATATTGCATAGTGTGCAAGATGGAAAATTATTAAACTTTTGCAAATTTACAAGCGCTTAGTAGCAGCTTTATATTAATAGCAAATCATATATAGAATTTAAAAAATTGTACCCTAAGTGTCGAAAGATGTGTAAATTGGAAAAAAACAACAAATGAACAAATTGAAATTTTAAGAAACTTTACAGAAACAATTTGAAAATAAACAATAAACGTATAAAAAGAAAGTTCTTTTTATATACTGCTCGACATTGAAAATGCAACACCAAGAAGGAGTGGTCAGAAATTGATGAAATTTGGTAAGAAGACAGAGACAGCATGGAACAATAAGTGATATTTATTTCAAAATAATTGAGCAAAATTTAGAGCGAGGACGGCGTCGGCTCAGTAAGAAGTAGGACCACCGCGGACAGCGATGCACGAAGAAACACGTCTACGCATGGAGTCAATAAGCCTGCGGATGGTGTCCTGAGAGATGGCACTCCATTCCCTTTCAACCATTTACCACAGTTCGTCCTCTGAACGAGGCAGTGGCAGGTTCTGCAAACGGCGTCCAATCACGTCCCACACATGTTCGATTGGTGACAAGTCAGGAGAGTATGGTGGCCAGGAAAGCATCTGTACACCTCGTAGAGCATGTTGGCTGATTCGAGCACTGTGAGGCCGGGCGTTATCCTGTTGAAAAATTGCATTTGGCAGACCCTGAAGGTAGGGGATTGCCACAGGCCGCAGTACGTTATCTACATATTGTTGGGCCGTCATAGTGCCCCGAATACGAACTAGAGGTGATACGGAATTGTATGCAATAGCGCCCCAAACCATTATGCCACGTTGTCGCGCTATAGGGCGTTCCACAGTTACTGCCGGATTCGATCTTTCTCCACGTCGACGCCACACACGTATGCGATGACTATCGCTGGACAAACAGAAGCGGGATTCATCTGAGAACACTACGGTTTGCCATTCTGCCATCCACGTCGCTCTGGTCCGGCACCATTCCAAACGTTGGAGTCTGTGCTGTGAGGTCAATGGCAGTCTTCTTAGCGGGCGTCGTGATTGCAGGCCACGTGCAACCAGTCGACGGGAAATGGTTCTGGTCGACACAGGAACATCCAGGGTACCTTGCACATGCTGCAGAATCGACGTACAAGTGACTTGCGGGTCCGCCACAGCTTGTCGGTGAATCCGTCGATCCAAGCGGTCTGACGTCACTCTGGCTGCACCTGCACCCCTCAATGTGGCTACATTTCCTCTCTCCAACCATCTCCGACACAGCCGATGCACAGTGCTTGCATCCATGTGGGTATCAGCTGCAATTTGACGTATGGACCAACCTCCCCTTCTCAGTCCTATCACCATACCCCTTGTAAAGTCGTCTATATGCTGGAAGTGTCTTCGTTGAGGACGGCGTGGCATTTCCTCCTATCACACGTATCCTTCGAGACAAAAACCAAATTTCTCCGATATTTAGTCTGGCAGAAAAACCAACATGAACATAGCCCACTTTTCAACTTCATTCTCTTTCTGACCACTCCTTCTTGGTGTTGCATTTTCAATGTCGAGCAGTGTATGTTATTTTTTTACTTGTTGTTTTTTTTCCAATTTACATATCTTTCGACACTTAGGGGACAATTTTTTTCTTCTATACATATTACATAGTGTATACATCACAAAAAATATTACATCTATAAGTTTGCCGAATCGTCAGTTCGAATGTACCGAATGAAGAAAATGTTTGGGAGGTCCGGGTGACCTCCCGTGACCTCCTTTTGGACAGTAAACCCGGCATATCTGTCCGTGTCCCTTGAATTGTACGAACGAGGAAAGTGCCTCAGGAGTCTCAGTCGTATGTCTTTTTGCCATTGCACGTATGCTTTCCAAAAACCTTTTGGGAAGCCCTCAAAAATATCATTTGCTGCAGTCTTCACCACCCCTCCCCCACCCCCGTGGACAGCCCAGGCATTTGCATGGCTATAGACTACAATACACTGAGGGTGTAAACAAATGATTTTCACACTGGGAACAACCTAAATATTATTGATATTAATATTAATTAGTTTTGTTTTCTTTTTGATAATGTTATTGAATTTATTAAACAAAGTCTCTCTCTTTTCCTTCCAAAACCACTGTGCGTGCAATTGTTTGCAAAAAGAGAAAAAAGTTTTTTTATGATATATGGATGGTGTTATGCAAAAAGGAGTTAACCCACAAAACATAAAAAAATGAGTTATCCAAGTGTGATGGTAAAATATGTTGCTTTCTACATTAAGCAAAAATATTGAAGCCCTATCAGCATTTCATGGTAACATATCATTGGTATATTGATATAGAGCTCCATGCTTTTTGTCAGAGTTGTTGACTTTAAAGCCCACTATCTCAAAATCAGGTTTTTGCGGGTTAACTCCTTTTTGCATAACACCATCCATATAGAATACGTTCGTTCATGCTAAAAAAATAAGTTTATTACATTGTGTCAAGATTTTTGGAGAATTTTAACGGTTTTTTCCGCGGAAAACTCGGCTAGCAGCATGTATCCTGTGAGCACAGTTTGAGAGTTGCTAACATCAACTTACTCGAATAAAATTGTTTCGAAAAATTTATAGTATATTCAGTTTAAGAAATTTCCTGCTAGAGGAGATCAACTGAGCCTTTAGTACTCA
Source organism: Uloborus plumipes (assembly GCA_038373865.1). Lineage (NCBI taxonomy): Eukaryota > Metazoa > Arthropoda > Arachnida > Araneae > Uloboridae > Uloborus > Uloborus plumipes. The sequence goes on along the minus strand of JAXGGA010010378.1, from coordinate 7,826 downwards.
CAGACTGGATAGTACACCGCAATGAAAAACTTTAGACAAATGGCAAATATGTGAATAAAAAGAAAACTATTCAACGAAATGCTTTCAAATTTCTGCTGCAGGTACACAATATGGTCCCAAATATGTCTGCACACACACAATATGTCTGCAGTTTTAAAAAATATAACTGGAATCAAATTTTGGATATAACAAAAGACATTTTTTTACATTGTTGCAAAAGTTTAGACAATAGTCAGATTTTATGCAAATATCCCTTGAAATGTGATTGGTGGTGGAAATGCGAGACTGTATTAATCATTTATAAAGTGCAGAGATTGCTGAATAAATAATCAAAATCCTAAAAGCTCTGTAGTTCTCGTGTATAGAAGACGAGAAAGTTTGGAAGCCGAAACTTGAAAAGGAACCTACTTTATTAATTTTTTGTCTTTTAAATCGGCTCTAGTATGGTAGTGCGTTGTTTTTTATTTTGTGGAGAGCAAATTCAGACATGCGTATCGATCAAAAGACCAAGAAAAAATATATTTCTTAAAGATGAAGGAATTGAAAAAACGGCTCAAACTGACGATTTGCCCCTTAATCCTACAAAACTTCAACTTGGGTCAAAAACAGCACGTGACAGCATACGTAGATTAACAACTGAATCGGAATGCATAAAAAAAAAAAAAAAAAAAAAAAAACAAAGAATTGTGCTAACCTTTTCGGACAGAGTGTCCCAAATAAGCCAGATTTTTATGGTAAAAGCAGCCCAGTATATGATCATTGGATATTTCTCAAGTCCCGCGAAGAGAATCCATCTAGGCTATCCCAATTTTAATAATTTTTATCAAAGAAAGTACCATTTATTTTTTAGTCACGATGATACATATGATGAATTTTAACATTAAAATCTGCCTTATTTGGGACACTCTGTCCGAAAAGGCTCAGGCATAATTCTTTGTTTTTTTTATGCATTCCGATTCAGTTGTTCATTTACTTATGCTGTCACGTGCTGTTTTTGACCCAATTTGAAGTCTTGTAGGATTAAGGGGCGAATCGTCAGTCTGAACCGTTTTTTCAATTCCTTCATCCTTAAGAAATGTAATTATCCTTGGACTTTTTGATCGATACGCATGTCTGAATTTGCTCTCGGGTCATTCCATGTGAAATCAACACACTGATTCAGACTTGATGTCTCAGATTTTCATGATTTTTGGTATGCAGCAATATATCATAGACATAAGAAAAAATACCAAATCTCAGTTATATAGCACAATTACTTTTCAAGTTATAAATTTTTTTTAATTTAAATTTCTTTGAAAAAACACCATACTTTTAACACATTAAAATGCCTATAGGCTCGCAACCAATGATGATATAAACCTAGGACTGGTCTCATTTTAAAGCTGTTGAATAGGGCTTTATTATGATATGCTACAACATGGAGTTCAAGTTAAAAAAAATTTACATTTTAAAATTAAATTTTTCAAAAAGTGGCAATTTTAAAAATTCCAAAAAATTACCAAAAATTGTTTGTGATGTCTTAATACATATTGCAAAATTCTATGATGGGATCTCAATGGGATCAGGAGATACAGGGCTTCAGAAATACAAGTTTTGTGAAAAATACCAGAATTAGTATCAACAGAGGAAATTTTGTACAGTTCATTGAATGAAACAAACGACACATAGCAATAAAACAAGCAGTGGCTATTACTTTTAATTTTTTTAAATAGAGGAATATCACATAGACACTTACCATTCTCAGCCTAATTTTATGAGTTAATTATTAAAAAATTAATTCATGAATTCTTCAATTGTTGGAAGATACCCACACATTTGTTTAGTTCACTGTCTGGTAATTTGTATGCTCGGCCAGTCTGAGTGGTGGGGTTCACTTTGCACATTACATCTGAAAATGGGATCCACAGTGTGTCAGGTGGTGTGCGATATATAAATGAGGATGACGGACCTGAAGGATGGAGGAATGTAACTTGCACTTGACTGCTGTCTTCATCTTTATCCAGAACATAACTCAACCACCAAGTGTCATTATAGATAGATGTTATATACCCACTAATGTCTGAAAATGCTGTCTGCTGAACGTCCTTCAAAACAGGAAATATGCTTGGAACATCTGCAGAAGAAAATAACTTTGCATTTACTTTGGTTCCACATCTGAGAGGTATAAAGGCATGAAATTTTTGGGTTCCTGATATAGTTAGAGCTGTATCGTACCGGTTAGCCAGTTGTTCTTTAGTTTTAATGTATTCTTCAACGGTCACAAATACAAAGTCGATGTTAGCTATGTTCTTGTGTGACCATTCAAATAATTGCCTTGCATTCGTGATTTGGTCCTGATACGGTCTTTGTAGGCTTGCTCTGGCGGCTAGTCTTTTTACTGTGGCCCCGAGCCCATTGCATGGACCTTTGCCATGTGTAGCTGAAAAGTGCCATTCAGCCTCAGCTCCAAAATCTTGCTTGTAATTACACAAGTTAATAATTTTTTTTTTTTCATATTGGGCTGCAGAGCCGTCAGAGAAATAGAAGAATTTTTTGACAGATCTTTGAAATTTGCACTTCAAGTATTCCATCAATTTTTTCTGGAACAGGTAGACAGCTGTAGTGTTGTGGTTGAGGCAGTCTGATATTATTACGAAAGTTAAATGCTCAACTTCCTTCTCTTTAAAATATACCACAAAAGGGTGAATGGTTGCCTGAGTATTCGACCAATGATATGATTGTGCCTCGTCTTGTAAAATAATAGAATAATTCTCAGAAAAGTCACAAATAACAGCTACTTCACATTCCAGAAGATTTTCCTTTGTGTGTCTCAAAAATGCACTTCGTTCTTTTGCTATAAAGTGATGACGAAGTAAGATAGGAAAGTTTATCGCAAAATACATCAATAAATTCACTAACCAGTTTTTGGATAGTTTCTAAGTGACATCGATCCACAGAGATCCACTATCTGTATGTGATAGTCTCAATTGCATTGTCTTCATATGCTTTTTCCAAAAGTTCTCTAATCCCTCTGGTACCCGGACATGACACACAAGTTGAAAAGAAGCAGCCAGTTGATGGTGGGCTGCAAACCATCATTTGCAGGCAGTCCTTGTATGTTTTTATTTTTCCATCTGTCATTTAGCTCATTCTTCCATTTTCAAACATAAGCTTCACATTCTGATGAGTACTGCACACACAGACTGAGTGTGTTCCACTCTGGCCTGCTAGTTCACAATTTTTGGGTCTCAGCTCTTCAAACTTAGAAAATCCTACTTTTACAGCTTGGAATTTTTCTTTGAAAACTTCATAGGCTTCTTTTAAATTATTAAGCATCAACCTTTTTGCAACATGTTCTTTAGTACCTGTGCTGTGGTCTTTCACTGATATAAAGTCCTTAATCCCCGGCATTGCTCGACTTATTTCGTCACTTGTATAAAATCCTTTCACAATATCAACGGTATGCTTTGATAAACTTTTTCCTGGTTTCATATCTGGACCAGACAAGGCACCCTTTTCTTTCAACAATGTCTTGACTTGTCGAACAAAATAGTTAGAGGCTGAAAATTCCCGCATTACTTTCCTCACACTCCAGCTGTCAGGCATAAGAGTCAGCAGTTGAAGCTTCTTCTTCCTACTAGTGAAGCTGTTGTACAGTTTTTTCACATGTGTAAAGAACTCGTCTTGTGAATCATCATTCTCTTCATCGCTCGATGCATTCACTAGCAGTTTTCTCTTGACAGCCACATTGATTCGGTTGGCCTTCTCAGTAGAGTAAATTTTGGATTGCATCCTCTTTTTGTCTACAGGCGACTCTCCCATCTCTAAAAGAGAGCTGTTAAGAGAACTCAGAGCTTCAGATTCATTTGAAAATGGTATATCTATAGGTGATTCTTCAATTTCAGTATCAGACTGACTTTCTTCATGTACCTTGCTAGTTCCAGGGGAAGTTTCCCCATCTTTTTCATTTTTCAACTTTGTCAGCTGCTTCCTACAACTATCACAGACCACGGATAACTCAGATGTTCCTGGAATCAAGTCACACATCCACAAAGTAACATGTCTCAGTCTTTTTCTTGCATGGGAGTGATTTGGCTTATTAAAAGGGTTAAAGCAATCCATTTTTACTATCTTGTTAGTGGTATCCATCATGAAAGTGATAAATAGGGAGAAATCAGCAAGGAAACGTGCAGGAGCCAAGAAATAAGTTATCTTCTAGATACAACATCACATGAAACATCAAATGAACTTCCTACAAGCAACTGTGATGCTAAACTAGCTATAAATGAGTGATCTTGTCTGCTTGACCAATCAGCTTATACTTGTGAAAAGGGGAATCCCCCCCCCCCCCACGGAGGGAAATCCCCCTTTTCTTACAGTTAAAGGAAATTTCCCTTACTTGTATTCCAATCAGCTTTCACCTCGTTAAAGGGGTTTCCCCCAAGGGAAATTCCTTTTTTATCTGAGTAAAAGGGGGTTTCCCTCTACATGTAGGCAAATGAGAGGTTTGCAAACATGGTAAAATGAAGTATCACTGCATTTTATTAATATAATAGGATCCTGCACACTGCATAGGAAAATTAGTTCAAAAACAATAAAATTTTACTAATATGGTATATTATTGACAAAACATGTGTATCTCTGAAGCCCTGTATCTCCTGATCCCATTGAGATCATAGAATTTTGCAATATGTATCAAGACATCACAAACAATTTTTGGTAATTTTTTGGAATTTTTTAAATTGCCACTTTTTGAAAAATTTAAAATTTACTTTTAAAATTTAGATTTTTTTTAAATTTAACCTTTATGTTGTAGCATATCATAATAAAGCCCTATTCAACAGCTTTAAAATGAGACCAGTCCCAGGTTAATATCATCACTGGTTGCGAGCCTATAGGCATTTTAATGTGTTAAAGCATAGTGTTTTTTCAAAGAAATTTAAAAAATTTATAACTTCAAAAATAGTTATGCTATGCAACTGAAATTTTGTATTGTTTCATATGTCTATGATATAATGTTGCATACCAAAAATCATGAAAATCTGAGACATCAATTCTGAAACTCTTCCGAAATCTAATATCTTTAAACGAGCAATTCTTGTATATATATTGTAACGAGTCCGTAGCACCTTCAACTTTCTTTAAATGAGCATTCCAATCTTGAGGAAATAACTATAAATTTATTTACAAGTATGTACACTTATTTACAATAGGAGCAGGAAACAATTGCTAAACATCTAGCAATTAGGTAGCAAAACAGTACACTGTACTCTCAACAGTAATTCAGCACCACGTATCTAACGTGAACAGTAATTAAGCAATTACAAAAGCAAAACAACCATCCGCCCAAGCGAATGAAAACGAGCCTCTCAGAAATCCCATCTGAGAAAAACTAACTGACTTGTGTTCAAGGCCAGCTTTCTATACTCGGAAGGACATTTCTACTACGCTCTAGCAAAATCTGGAGTATTCTGTTTCATTCATAAATTGAACAATCCATTCAAGAAACTTCTAGTATAAAAACAAAAACCACGCAAAAATGTCTTCACGCTTATTAAAAGTAGGGCAAGTGTAAAAACTACAAAACGTTACAGGGCCGGTATACAAGTGATAAGGTGATATCTTCAGATACTTTTGCAACATGACGCCAGATAAAACCAAAATTAATGAAAATGAAGCAAGGCAGGAAAAACAACAACTATTTACAAGATTTGTAACATTGCCCCCTTCCCAAGGACTGCACGTCCCGGGCAGTACAATCCCCAGAAAGGAAGCAAGGGAAAACTTACAGATGCACACATTACATGATGATCAATCATAAACATGATAAACAATAACAATGAGAACATGAAAGAAATAATAACATTGATAAAGAAATATTACAAACAATTAAAGGCAAAAGTTATTTACAAAATTTACAAACAAATTACCATGGTAGCTTTAGATTTATTTTACGAACTATGGCCATAGTATGGGGCTAGCCGATCATAATGTACAACCCTAGGTTTTGAATGTGATGACTTCTGGATCCTCACTACGACGTCGTTCAGCCGGTGGAGGACTGTGTAGGGTCCATCCCAATGCGACTGCAATTTGGGTGACAGACCTTTACGTCGGATGGGATTCCATAGCCACACCTTGTCACCTTCTTGAAAGTCATGGCCAGTGGACCTTGTGTCGTATCGGGTCTTCATTTTCTCCGTCGCGATGTTGATTCGCTCCCGTGCGAAGTGATGAACGTCTTCCAACCGGGCCTGGAGATCCTGGACGTACTCCTCAGGCGATGAAGGCGCATCTGGAGGGAGACCGAAGACGAGATCACAAGGTAGCCGAAGCTCTCGGCCGAAGAGCATCTGTGATGGGGAATATCCGGTGGTCTCGTGGACAGCACTGCGGTAGGCCAGCAGGAACAGAGGAAGTTTCTTGTCCCAATCCTGTTGATTTTTGGAGACCATAAGCGAGAGATTATTAAGGATTGTCCCGTTAAATCTCTCCACCATGCCGTCCGATTGTGGGTGTAGTGGCGTCGTTCGAGTTTTCTCAATTTTGAGGATATTACATAAGCCCTTAAACACAGCAGAGATGAAGTTTCTTCCCTGATCGGAATGGATCTGCAAAGGTGTCCCATATCTCGAGATCCAATGCTGGACTAAAGTCTCTGCTACAGTGGTAGCTTCTGATCCGGAATGGAATATGCTTCGGGCCACTTGGTAAAGTAGTCAATGGAAACGAGGATATATTTGTTTCCATCAGTAGTTTTCGGCAGAGGACCAAGAATGTCGATCCCGATTCGTTCGAAAGGAGCTCCTACGTTGTAAAGATGTAGCTTCCCGCGGCTTCTTCTCTTCGGTCCTTTACGGGCAGCACAGGCGTCACAAGAATGGCACCACTTCTCTACGTCATCCTTCGCATGATCGGTCCGGAGCAGGAATTTACGACCGTAGAGGTAATGATAGAAATGTTCTACAGCTTTAACTATGGCGAGCAATTCCTTTCTCGTGACACAATAATTTCGCTCCGACTTGGATAAGCATTTGCTCCAGTAGGCGATGACATGTTCGTTACCGTCTATTTCTTGAGATAAAAAACAGCTCCAACGCTCTCGTGGCTCGCATCAGTGTCAAGTATGAAGGAGTTTCCAGGCTGAGGATAAGAGAGAATAGGCGTTGATGTTAAAGCCTCCTTCAGCTGTAGAAATGCATCCTCGCATTCTTTGGATCATTCAAATGTTTGTTTGCTCTCCGTCAGCTTATGCAAAGGTCGTGCAATGTTGGAAAAACCCTTCACAAACTTCCTGTAGTACGTGCAGAGCCCCAGGAAACTTCGCAGCTGATGGAAATTTTCAGGGCGGCTCCAACTCTTGACTGCTGATACCTTATCTGGATCTGTTCGTACACCTTCGGAAGAGATAATGTGACCAAGGTAGTTCACCTCACGGCGGAACAAATTACATTTGGACGGGCTTAACTTCAGGTTGGCTTCCTTAAGCTTTTGCAGCACCTTTCTAAGATTAGCCAAATGTTCCTCGAAACTGCGTCCTATGATGATGATGTCGTCCAAGTAGACAAGACAGGATTCATAAGAGAGTCCTCGTAACACTGACTCCATAAGACGCTCGAACGTGGCTGGTGCATTGCAGAGGCCGAACGGCATCACTTTAAACTGCCACAAGCCTTGTCCGGTTGTAAAAGCCGTCTTCTCTCGGTCGTCGGGGTGTATCTCCACCTGCCAGTAGCCGCTCTTTAAATCCAGGGTCGAAAACCACTTGTGTCCGGAAAGGGTGTCCAGAGTGTCATCGATCCGTGGAAGGGGGTAACTGTCCTTCTTGGTGATGTCATTCAGGCGTC
>JAXGGA010010377.1:0-47187 GCA_038373865.1 Uloborus plumipes | reverse complement strand
TCAGAGGAACTTATCGCCTCATCATTTTTTGATGACAAAGTATGAAATAAAACGAAGAAGAAAATGGTGTAAGCTCTAAAGAAAGAAGGAGCTGATTTTTGCCCGAAAAGAATTAATGTAGACATTGAAAACACTGGTAATAAAAATTTAGAAGATTTTGTTACTAGTAACACCAAACGATTCTTTTCTGTTACCAGATTAAGCTCCGATTTCCTTAAGAAAAAAAGTTGAAGACTGGATCAAATACAAGAAATATATTCAAAGTAAGGAGATAGTAACAATTTTAGGTAGTCAATGATATAGCAGAGAGAGAGAGGGGTGTCCTTAATCCAAGAGTACTATAAAATACTGACTCTAGATAAAGACCAGAGGCAGTATCTTTTGCTTTTTGCGAAGTCCTTCAGACAAAAGTTTCTGAACTACAAAAAAGCAACTTTGCTGTCTGAATAATGAGTTTTTTATGTGTTAATTGTGCATCAAAATTTTTTGAGGACTCTAAACAACTAATACAAGCTTATATTAATTCTGTAATAGGTTTTTTAAAAGTTGTGACAGTTAAAGAAATTTTGTAAAAATCTGTGTTTTTTGTCTAATTTTCATCTTGTTTGTTCATATCCCAAAAGTAAATCGTAAGATATATATGATACAAAATTAGCTTTGGATAACATACACGGACCTTAAGACCTCATTTTAGTTCGTATTATGTAAAAAAATATAATTTTATAATAAAAACAAAATTTTTTAAATAATCACATTTTGGTAAAATGTTACATTTTTTAATCTTCAGTAGCGACCTTTAAATTTTTCTCAAAAAATCTCAAAAAATTAATTTAAGTTTCTCTTACTAGGCGGAACAAAATGGGAGGGTGACCCAAAAGAAAAGAAACAAAAAATATTTTTGGGTCATTTAAGCATCACCCTAAAACACACCATAGTGTATAAACAATTCCCAGATTTTTTTTTTTTTTAAGGTTCCACCAAACATTTTCTGAGATGAATTGAAACAAAAATTTCCATCTTCACAATTCAAAAGAGAAAACGATTAAAATAACAGTAAAAGGTGTAAATGCAGTAACTGCCGTCTTTCACTTTTTTGTTTTCTTTTTGTTTTCATTTTATTTATTTTATTTTACTTTATTTATTTTATTTATTTATTTACTTATTTAAGAACTCATCCTCCTTACCAGAGTATTTTAACAAAAACGTTTGTCAAAACTTTTGCATTCACCGAACAAATACTAAATTCAAAAACGCAACAGTTCATAAGTTCCAATACCCATTGCACATAGTTTTTTTTCACCTAAGGCTCTAGGATGCAAGACATATTTTTAATTTGATAGTCAGTCGAAAGCGGAGCCCCCGGTGTGTAGTTCCCAAGCATGCTTTAAACTAATTTTATAAACCCACTAAAGAGATAAAACTAAGCCACTTTGAGAAATTCAATAATCAAACACAATTTCATTGATAAAAGAAAAAAAATAAATATAGTTTTAAAAAACTAAAAAATACGCTTTTAGAGTAGACTGTACTATTATTAATACTCAAGGTTAAACTATATTTCATGATACTCTTACTTGAATCCCTATGATTTGAATATCTGCTAAGTTTATAGCACTTATAATACATCAACATGTAATATAGTTTAGCGTTTAGTATTAATAATAATATTAAATATATTACTTTTATATTTGCAAAGAACGTGAATTTTATCTCTTTTATTCTGATGCTTATAATACATCAACATGTAATATAGTTTAGCCTTTAGTATCAATAACAGTATTAAATATATTACTTTTATATTTGTAAAGAACGTGAATTGTATCTCTTTTTTTCAGATGCTTATGATACATCAACATGTAATATAGTTTAGCCTTTAGTATCAATAACAGTATTAAATATATTACTTTTATATTTGCAAAGAACGTGAATTTTATCTCTTTTATTCAGATGCTTATAATACATCAACATGAAAAAAGTTTAGCATCTACTTATATTAAAAACTGAGTATCTTTCTAACTATCTTTCTTTCTAACAATCTTTCTTTCTAACTATCTTTCTATCTTTCTATGTCACGCTTCTTTCTCCTGAACGCCAATGACCTGAAAGTCGAACCATGTACCGATAGATAGGTAATTTTTCAAGCTTCTTTAGTTTCAATTGATATAATTATACGATTTTAATTAGCGAAGATATCAATTAATAAGTAGTCAAATTTAAAGCGATTAAGCCTAATAAATGATTAAATATGAAATCCATTCTTGCAAACCGTCGTTGCTATGAAACGGTGATAACAATGATAATGAGAATTTAGAATGAAGGCTTAACTAAATCAAACACGAAACTCATAAGCTGACCACTTACGTAGAATTTTTATCGCTAGCTACTGGTAATATTTTGAAACATTTATTTGTTGAAGAGCCATCTACTTATATTAAAAACTGAGTATCTATGTCTGCTTTTTTCCTTTGAGCGACCTGAACTTACTGAAACTTTCCTCACCATCTTGAAGGCGTGAAGCATCTCAATAATTCGAATGATTTTTTTTTATATAGGAAAAAAGTAAAGGCGTGAAGCGCCTGTAAGCGAGCCGCCTTGGCGAGGAGTAGTTCCTTTAAATTTTTTTCTCACTACTTTCAGGGCACGAAGTGCCCGTGCAACGCCTGGCCACGTGCGTGGTATGTCTTGAAATCGAATGAACATTAAATTATATCAAATAATATAACTTCAGAATGAGGTAAAAGTTAGAGAGGGGGGACGTTATGCATCAACATGCCGCAGGAAGCTAATCTAGCTGCCCTGGCAGCTAGTGAAGTATTAATTACAGTATTAAATATATTACTCTTATATTTGTAAAGAACGTGAATTTTATCTTTTATTCAGAGTTACATACATACGTACACACATGTTAAACTAATAAAAGCGTATTTCATTTCACCCTCTAGGGTCCCCCGTACCTACCAGCTTAGTGGTTTAACCGGAATAGGGCCCTGAAGAGCGCTCTGTTCTTAATTTTGAACCAGAACCTAGGGTCGAGCAAACCATAGGCCCTAGCACCCCCAGAGGTATCGTTTCACTTGGAGGACTTTGTGACCACGACATTTTTAACACCTCCCAGTCACCATTAATTAAGACGGTGGATCTTTGATCGGCTGGGATCGAACCCGGGTCCTTTCGGACACGGGTCCGATGCTTTACCGATCGGGCCACCACGGCCATAAAAGCGTATTAATAAAACACTCTTTTTGAAAAGTTAGAGCTTTAAATTCAAAACAATTCCATTAATCCTATAAACGTTAACGATAACAAACATCACGGTCTAAGTGAATGTATATTACCCATTAATACAATAAAACAAACTAATCCAAATTCTAGAAAGCGAACACGCCAATCATTGCAGTACACCAGCAACTTAATTGCAGCATTTAACTCACGTGTCGTTCGAAGATTGTGTGGCTAAGTACCCGGCAGATCAGAAATCCCATTGGATTGAAATCGCAAGCAGTGCTCGAATTATAATTAAATGTGCAACTAGAATGGCGTCACTTTGGCCGAGATATTGACTGCGATGATTGGTGGACATAGAAGACTATATTAGATTTAACTACACGCCAACAGTTTGCTCTGAGTAGTTAGGTAAATAGGGTATCGTAAGCGCAACACATTATTTCGAAGGGTGTAAAATAGCTAAATTGTTGTTTATTTTCAACTTGTTTATTACCCGGCGTTGCCCGGGTGCTTATTAATGCAACATAGCTTAAAAAAATATTTGAATGAATTCTATCCATATGGGCATATTTATTTCATGCTAAAATGAAATAAGTGAACCTTAAATTGATCATTCATTCTTCATCCTCATCTTTGATGGAAAATACTCATATTTAAATGTGTTGAATTTTATCGATTTGTATGTTTAAAGGCTTATCTCTATTCCTCTGTCGGTTTAAAATTGAAAGAAAATGGCTATTTTGGGACAAAAAAAAATTTGGTTTTTGAGCTTTTTGGATTTTTTTTAAATTTCAAAACCCCGCTTATGTGAATTCTAGTGCATCAAGGAACCTCTGTGCCAAGTTTGATGAAAATCCGACGAAAGTGTGGATTTGTATAAGGAACAAACATACAAACAAATACATATACATCCATTTATGTATGCAGTGAACTCTCACTTATACGCCGCCTCATTTATGCGCCTTTTTCACTTATACGACGATTTTAAATGGTCCCAGCACATTCCATAGCAAAATAATGATAGTATCATTCGTTTATGCGTCGCTCTATAGATAAATATTTCACTTATGCGCCGAATTTTCCCTAAAATTTAAAATTTTTTATTCATTTTCTTTAAGAAATAAGCATTTATCTTCACTTTCCTCTTAAATCTTTCGCCTTTATTGCTCACGGAAGGCATTTTTTCCGCATGAACTAGAGTGCGGAGAGGGACAATTATCCATTATGCATCGTTTTAGAGGGAACAGCTTGTAATTAGGTATGCTACAATTTTTGTTTTCTCTTTATCATTGTAGTTACGTTACAGTAATTGCCAAACCGTACTAATATGTCCCTTTTGTATAGAAACTTCTTATTCATTCTCTCATTAGAACCTATGTTGCGTTTTAGTCCTGTAAATAGGCTTGTTCGCTTATACGTCTCTCTCACTTATGCGCCTTTTTCTATTGGTCCCTTGGGCCGGCGCATAAGTGAGAGTTCACTGTATATATAGATTTTCGATTTCAGCTATGAGACCAGTCTTTGAATTTAAAACAATATTATTTCTCCTCTGTGTATAAACGTCACGTATTTAACGTCTGTATTAAGGTTTGATGTACAGTACAGAAAGAAGTAAGTTTTGTTTTCTGTTTTTTTAAATGTAATACATACTCTCTTCGTTTTGAATCTCGTGGAAAAAGTTGTAGTCCGTCTGTGAGGCCGCGCCTAGCACTCGCGAACCGTTCCACTTAAAAGAGGGGGTGATGGGTTGCGAGTGGGAACTTTTCAAAGTTTTAAATTAGAAACTTGCATTTATTATCCTTTTGACATATTCAACTGAACCAGTGGTCGGAAGTAGCGCGCTACAAGTAGCGAAACTACTGTAGTAGCTACATTTTTTAGTAGTTTGTAGTGTGGCGCACTGCTTTTTAAAACAAGTAGGGTAGTGAGTAGCGCGATGCAAAAAAAAAATAGTAGATTGTAGCGAATTCTGGAAACTACTTTTGAATTAATAAAATAAATAAATAAATGAAAAAAAAAAGAGAGCGAAGTAAAAAAAACAAGGTGGTTCTTGTGGCGAATATCCGTAAAAATTGTTTAAAAAATCTTAAAAGGACACATTTTAGCAAAAAAAAAAAAGGAACAAAAGGAAAAGTATCAAATAAATTTAAAGAAAATTCCAATTTCTATTCCATATTCAAATGAGGTAAATGTTATTGAGATAATAAACCACTTTTCGAATTTTTTCGATCGATCCTCAAACGGTGTATTCTTTTTATTTATTTATTTTTTAAAAAGTAGCAACTACATTTCAAAAGTAGTGTAGCTCGCTGCATTATAAAGAAAAGGTAGTATGGCTGTAGTTGGTAGTTACTTACTAGTTCCCTGTTGTTAAGAACGGTGAGTTGCTAGTTCCGCTACGAAAAATATGTAGTCTTTTCCGCACACTGAAACTGAAAACTAGGTATTTGAAAACTAGCAGACGCAATCAAAAGTCTTCTCATTATTTTTTTTTCTTCCCCTATTGTTATTTTAAAATATCCATATAAATTTTGGCAAGATTCCAGAGAAGTCGATGGACGCATGCGTTAAATACGCGGAAGGTTTTACGCAAAGAGAAATCAGATCAGGTAATCTCCACTAATACGATGAACAGAAAGTTTGAGTATGTCTGGATGACATGTCCGTCTGTGCTGGGGCCAAGGGGCGGGCGGGGGTGGGGGGGGGGGGCGGGGGGGGGGGGGGGACGATTCGTAAGCACGGACTCGATGGTCCGAAAGGACCGGGATTTGATTTTCCCAGCCGATCAAAGATCCACCGTCTTGATTAATGGTGACTGGGAGGCGTTTAAAAATGTCGGGGCCACAAAGTCCTCCAAGTGAAACGATACCTCTGGGGGTGCTAGGGCCTATGGTTAGCTCGACCCTAGGGTCTGGTTCAAAATTAAGAACAGAGCGCTCTTCAGGGCCCTATCCCGGTTAAACCACTAAGCTGGTAGGTACGGGGGACCCTGGAGGGTGAAATGAAATGAAATGTGCTGGGGCCAAGACCGTTCGGTCGATTTTCATAAAACTTGACACAAAATTAGTTGCATGGCAAAGAGTTCTTCGAAGCGTTTTTTCTAAAATTCGACTTTGTTCTTTTTTTTTATTGCAATTGAAAGCTCATTTTTCACATAAATTTGATAAAATAGGGGAGAAATACTCTACGTACATTTTCAAATTTCATGAAAACTAGAAAGCTTGGAGTTTTCTGCTTAAAATGGCGCTTGTTCAAAGTTTCTACGAGCATTATGAGAGCTGTAATAACAGTTTTTGGAGTGCCAAAATTAAAAGCTTAGCTTTAACAATCCAAACGATTCAAAATGATTAAGCTTGAGAATAAAACCAACAGTCATTTCCGAATTGAACTTATTTTCTCAACGGAAATAAACTTTTGTTTTGTTACTACGATTACATGTTTTAGCTCTTTTGTTTGTTTCGTTTTATTATTATTTTTCTAACATTTTTTAAAAACTTTATTTTACATCGTTCCAAGTCTTATTGAAATTGAATTAAATCAAAATATCTTCACTGTTTCATAAAAGTCGTCTGCTTTCATTTTCTTAATTTAAATGAGTAATATTGCTTAATTTATTCAGCTCTTTGCTTTACATTTTAATGGAACTCATGACTTATGACATGCTTTGGCTGAGGTATGAGATAGAAAATTTACATGCGCTCACATTTTTTCTAACTTTATAGCACGAGCACTGCCGTGCGGGTACAGTTAGTTTAGAAAATATAATTCTTGCTTAAAAGCTCGCATAATGTTTGAGTACTTACGATGGCTAAACAACTTCAAAAAGCAAAAGATAATTTTTCCCTTCCGCATAAAGTTTAATATTTTTAACACCAACTGAACTACATTTTAGATATGAATTCACATTTATTTAAATAAATAAAAAGTACAGCAAATTTTGAGGAAAAAAAATGATTTTTAGAGAACTGACTTTTTTGCCCAGTTTACGGGAAATACATATTTAGACAGCCCTTGGGTTTTATGTTATGGCCAGTCCTAATACAGTAGTTTGTATAAACTCTATCTTACGCCGAAAATCCGCTCTTTCAATTGGTCCCAAAACTTCAAATATATAAGCAAGCTCTCGCCATCAAATTTGCATTTTCCTAAAAAATTATTACATCTGTTTTTTTTAATTCCCTTTCAAATGTAACGCCATAACGATGGTTTTGCATTCATCCCTCAATTAAAAACATGAGAAATATTGACTTTAAATGTTTATCTTGATATTTCGCACGAAGTAACTATTTAGCGTGTAAAAAATCATTTTCAGTTCAGTGAGGTATTTTCTACAAAGTAGAAATGAAACGTGCTCACAGGAACAGAAATAATGAAGCAATCTTTATTCACACAAATAGGAAGAAACTTAATATCTTTCACAATTTCCAAGAATTTCATTCGTGACAATCATAATTACATGTATTCGATTTCTAATAAGTTCTGTGAGCACTTGAGCACGAGCTATTTAGATCCAGGAGGAGGTAATCGATACGTGTTTAAGTCTGGTTTTACCGCTCTACTGACACGTGTGAGACAACTGTTTTGAATAGAGATTAAATTTTTTTTTAATTCAAAGTCTATTCAAACTGCTATCAAATTCAAGATCGCAGTATCGTGTTCAGCCAGCACTTCCTTAATACTAAATGTCTGGCTTTTAACACAGAGCAAAAAGGGGAGACCAAATACCGTTGTGCTACGAAAAGAAAGAGGACAAGATTTATCAGGTTAAAATTAAATTAATATATATTATACGTCTTCTGATCTAGTTTGATAATTTCACCATTTAGTAGTTCAAAATAGTAATTCTAGCGCTAATAGAGCAAGAGTAACAAATTAATAATTTGAAAAGTAATGTAGTTAGTTAAGAATTTATTGGAATTTAAATTTCCGAATTATTTACGTATGTAAGCATTTCTTACTGTAAATCTGTTTTTGAATGGTGTAAAGCAGTGGACCCCGACCCTTTTCGCCCTCGAATTTAAATCATTCGGAGCACAAATGAAAATCTGAAATACTTTATTATTTTCCAAATTATAAAGGGAAGTATATAAATGTAAAATAAAAATCATGATCCAATAATTTTCGTCCCTTGAATCAATAATTTTTGTCCCTTGCTTCGCAACCTTTTTTACCATAAGGCGAGTTTGCTCGATCCTCGCGGCACACTGAATTAAATTTTATAATGTCCATATAAATGGTTTTATTCCTCACTGGTAAAAACTATTTTTTCCTATAGACAGAACAAAGCAATATAACTAATGAACAGCATTCAACATTATTTAAACATTTGTTATTGTTGTTGTTACTGAAATTTACTCGAGTACCCGAGCCCGAGTAAATACATCTACCGGATTTAAGGCGGAATAGATGCTGCTCTTATTTTACTAGCACCATTAAGATGGAAGTCCGATTTAGCTCTACACACATGACATAAGACTATTTTATAGGGCAAGCAGCCATTCACAACACACTCATTCACACAGAAAGAGGGCAGGGACAGGAGATCACTAGAAAAAGTGGCCGGCATTTAAATATTTCAATTGAAGGGCCAGGGAGGGGGGAAAAATGAAAGTGACCAAAATGCGATTTCGAGAAAAACGAAGAACAAAGTTTGATTTCTCGTAACTCCTTTTGTAGTTAATAGAGTTTTCATGCACATTTCGGTCGATTCTCATCCTTTTTTAGCCTACTTTCCCGTTAAAAATAAACGAGACGAAAAAAGCATTAAAATTGGCTTAATGCATCTAAAAAATGTCGCCAAGTCCAAAAAATATCGCCAAGTCCAAAAAAATATCGCCAAGTAAAAACATATCGCCAAGTAAAAAAAAGTCAAAAAGAAACAAAAAAATGAAATAAATATCGAAAAATTAAAAATTTGAAAGTAGGGTATTGAGATGGGGAATTTGTGTGTCTGTCGGTCGGTCGGTCTGTCTGTCCCCCCAAATAACTTTTGAATGAACATTCCGATTTGGACAAACTTTTTTTTGTTGGAAAGATCTCGGCGAGTACAGCTCATTCCCATATTTGATTTTTCGATTTGAACAATTTTTGGTGCAACTTTAAACCGTTCAAACAACCTGGCCCGCGATATTAACTTTTTAGTTAACAGTCCGATTTGAACAAACTTTTTTTTTGTTCGAAAGATCTTTTCAAGGGTACTTCATTCGAGTATCTACATTTTCGATTTGAACAATTTTTCTTTCAACATTGAACCGTTCAAACAAGCTCTTACCCCTAATAACTTTTGAGTGAACCGTCCGATTTAAACAAACTTTTTTTTGTTCGAAAGATCTCGGCAAGGATACTTCATCCCCGTTTTTAAATTTCCGATTTGAACAATTTTTCGTTCAACATTGAACCGTTCAAACAAGCTCTCACACCTAATAACTTTTGAATGAACAGTCCGATTTAAACAAACTTTTTTTTGTTCAAAAGGTTCCGGCAAGGATGCTTCATTACTGTATTTAAATTTTCAATTTGAACATTTTTTTTGTTCAACATTGAACCGTTCAAACAACCTTTCCCTACATAATAACTTTTAAGTGAACCGTCCGAATTTAATATAACTTTTTTTTGTTCGAAAGATCTCGGAGAGGCTCATTCCTATATTTCACTTTTCAATTTGAACCATTTTTCGTTCAATGATGAACCGTTCAGAAAAAATTTTAACATGAGCGCCTACGGAGAAATTTAAATTGAATGTTGATTCTGAACTTCAAGGCGGATTTCCTTCAAACTAACTTTGTAAGAAAATGGTTTTGATAAATAATGTATTGTAAAGTACTTTTCTGAATAATCTTCTGTGAGGACTCTGATTCCGACTCCGACTCCGCAAACATGGCGGAAATGCAGGCCCAGAAAAAATGACTGACTGGGCAGACGATTTTTTGTTTATTTATTTATTTGTTTGTTTAATTTATTATTATTATTTTTTTTTTATCAGACGATTTTTTTTTTAACAAAAATTTTTCATTCACGAGAGCATTTTATTCCTTATTTATATTTCACAACTGGCAACGGATTAAAAATGAAATTCAAGACATTTTATTAACGAACAAGTTTTTTTTTTCTTTCTTTGATAAAATGTGTTTTGAAGTTCTTTGTACTTTTATTTTATTTATTTATTTTTTTTTCTTTTGAAAACGATTGTGGAATTTTTCTACGGAAGAACTATAACAGTTCTTTATAAGGTAATATATTCTTTAAAAGGTGCGACAATGCCGGGCCCTTCAATGTGAAATATTTCAAAGATAGAAACTGAATTAAAGTTTATTATGAAATTCAGTGCTTATTTCGACGACTGCCTTAAAGAAACTGGGGCGGTTTTTTTATTCATCGTTTTGAATAAAAAAGCTACATGAAATTTTCAAAATCTACGTGTTAGATATGTGCGATATCTTGTTATTCTTGAAACTTGTCATTGTGGAGAATCCCAAGACACAAAAAATTGCTGGAAAAATGAAAGCAGCACTGGATAGCGTGATCACATGTTCTTGGATATACTATTTTTTACTAACAGCCAATATGCATGCAAAAGCACTTCGCTGAATTTCAAGTAGCGGTCGCTTCTGGACTGTAATTTTTTTTCTGGCTCCTTCAATGGAAGCTCATTGAAGGGATCCGATCGCTACCACAGTCATACCTTTCTATGCCTGCGACTTGAAGTAGTACTTTAACTTGTCTTGAAGAAAAACCAAATGTTCTAACTTCACATTCAATAACTCTTTTTCAGGGTGCGTTTGAATTTTTAATTTAAACCTGTTTAGTTCATGCAAAAAAAAAAAAAAAAAACTCATCCCGCCCTTCGATGACTCTTTAAATTCCCGTGAACGCGTAAACTGGTAGTTTGCAGAGGGTGCATGAGCAAGAGACATATAGTAAAAAAAAGGTTTATTTATACAATTTACATCTTGAAATAAAAATGAGCTCTCTGAGCTATTAAAGCAGGCATTAACTTCTGTCGGCTATCGAAACATCACATTGAAATCTCACCCAGAATCGAATCTTGAGTATAATATATTACAGAAAAAAAAAAAAAACATAAACGCCACCTAGGCAAATTTACATAAACGATATCTAGATGACGCATTTCCTTTCAGTTCGGATCCTCTCAGTGAAGTTGCTCGTTCTCGCTCGTCCAACCCATTTTTTAATCCATTCCCTGACCCAAACGAAAAATGTTTTCCGCCGCAAAGCGACCGCATCGTGCATCACCAATACCTCCCAAATATTAAATGCCTAGAACATTTGCTTTGCTACCGTCGAGATGGATTCCACTTTAAACGCTACCATGCGGCAATCCGATAATGCCGTTGTTATTTTTTGATTGGTTAATTTTTAAATTTAAATTCAGAAATGAACCAATCGTTAATTTTTCGAAAAACTCCGTTAGATGGCAGTGCTTTGTGAACCAAGGGCATTTTGCAGCTATTGGCGATGGATCTAAACAATATTCGAATTAAATTTTTTGATTGGTCGATTTTTAAACTTAAATTTAGAAATGAACCAATCGTTAATTTCTCTTTCTCGAAGAACTCCGGTAGATGGCAGTGTATCGTGAACCAAGGACGAAATTTTGCTCTGTGCTGAAAACCAGAAAGTTGCATGCATTTAGTATTTAGGAGGCGTTGGCATCACTCACCGGTTTCCTTTCGCTACAGTATGATTCGCTTTTCTACCCATTTTGCTACGGGGTTTCTAATGTTATTTTTGCAGTCGAACATGAACCTGACAGTTATACTCGCAATTCAGTACCTGCAATTTTTTTTACATTTACATTATTAATATTATCAATTTCCTTGCAATTATTTTATTGTTTTTTTTTATTCGATATTTACCTTTCTACTAATTTATTTATTATTCTAACATAACTGTTAGTATTCATTGCTTTCACAAAATTAAATGAACTATATTCCCGATTAATATTTCCATAAGCTATTACATGCAACAAAGAGCAGAGCAAGGGAATACTAGCGAATGAAAAACTTTCATTTGTTGTTTCATTTTATCTAAAATGTAGTTGATTTATTTCCTCCATGAAAAGGAACAAAATTCCGTTGCTCGAGCATGGGATTTTTCATTCAAAACTATGAGTGTCACAAAGGACGAAAACTGAACTCTATTTCGGCATAAGGGTTCGTCCTCATATAAAAATCGCGTCAATTTAAAAATTTTCTATGCAAACCCCCATTTTTTTATCTTATATTTGTGATCCGCAACATCATTCAACTTTGTATACCAAATAGTTTTAAATTTGCTCCAGCCGTTGCTTCACAATTTCACTGAGAAAAAACCGTCCTGTAATGTTAAAAATGTTTTTGATACTTGTGCATATTGTAACGAGTCCGTAGCACATTCGACTTTCTTTAAATGAGCATTCCAATCTTGAGGAAGTAACTATAAATTTATTTACAAGTATGTACACTATTTACAATAGGAGCAGGAAACAATTGCTAAACACCCAGCAATTAGGTAGCAAACAGTACACTGTACTCTCAACAGTAACTCAGCACCACGTATCAAACGTGAACAGTAATTAAGAAATTGCAAAAGCAAAACAAACATTCGCCCAAGCGAATATAACGAGCGAGCTTCTCAGAAATCAAATCTGAAAACAACTAACTGCGTTCGAGGCAGTCAGGCAGCTATGTATAACTCTGAACGAAATTTCGACAACGTTCTAGCAAAATCCGGAGTATTCTGTTCATTCATAACTTTCATAATCCATTCAAGAAAACTCTAGAAATAAAAAGAAAAACCACTCCGAGCGAAAATGTCTTCATGCTTATTAAAGTTAGGGCAAGTGTAAAAACTACAAAATGTTACGGGGCCGGTATACCAATGGTAAAAGTGATATCTTCAGATACTTTTGCAACATGTCGCCAGATAAAACCAAAACTAGTGAAAATGATGCAAGGCAGGAAAAACAACAACTATTTACAAGATTTGTAACAATATAATACCTAAACCACGTTAGGTATGGCAAAGAGTGTTTTTTATATCAAAGTATGAACCAACACAACAATAAAAACGCCATTGACTTCCTCTCAGATAAAATTTTGAACTTTTTATGAATTATGAAATTAATATTTGAAAAAATGATGATCTGGGACCATATAATATTTTGATGGACAAACAATTTAAAAGTGGTTTCAAAGGAGAATTCGAAATGGGAACTCAGAATATCCAGTAGTTTTTAAGATATGCTAAAAGAAGCATTTTTCGGGACCATGAACAAGTGTGTAAACTGACACAACAACAGTGAAATTCTATTTAAAAAAAGGGGAATACACTTATCTACCATTTGTAGAATACACTCAGCGTTTTTATATATTATTTCGTGTTCAACAGTAGCTAAACGTTGTAAGCGAAACGATATATAACACTGCTGTGTACATTTTTAAACTGGAAGACAATCCAATTTTTTGTTCATTAGTGAGAAGTCTACTTTCATGCAATATACAGCAATTCAGAAATATTTTTACGTAGATACTTGATTTTAACAGAAAAATGTGGCATCTCAGAGGGTTATTCGGAATAATCTGAGACGATAAGACGTTTTTTTTAATTCTGAGCCACGGTTTTAACATTTTTGCCAATCCTATTACAGTAGCTTATATAACTACAAATACTTTTAAAACGTAAACTCTCTCCAGAAGATACATGCTGCTTGAGTTAGTGCGTAGATAAAAGTATGCATCTATCTTTGTTTAAAAAAAAAAATAGAATGTTGCATTTTTTCCCTTGAACTCAAACAGTGGAATTTTTTCTCCGAAGTTGCAAAAAATATTATTTAACGAAATTCGAGAAGTTTTAATTCATACAAAAAGCAAGCGTATAAAAACGATTAGCTTTCATTAATTTCTTCGAAAACTATGATTCATCTAGTCTTTGTAAACTTTGACCTTGAAAGTGCCATTTAAAATGTGGTGGTGGTCACTAAATCTTTGGTCGGTCATAACTTTTGTTCTACTGGTCCTAAAGTAATGCTGTTTCGTATGCAGCTTATTATTTGAAAAGCTTATTTTTTATTGTTTTAAAGAAGACTTTAATCCATGTCAGAAGACACCTTTCTTTTGTTCTTAGCATGTGTAGCAGCCGAATAATTCAGAGTGTTTGTTTTTTTTTTTCTGTGACTGTACATCCCAAAGAAAGGGAAAAGAAGAAAGGGGTTTTTGCCGCATTCCTACGGGGGCACTTCTCACCTGCTTGCTGTCCGAACCAAATCGGACAACGGTATTTGAACAAAAATGCCGCTCCAACTCCTTCCATGGTTATTTTACAATGAGACAATTCAAATCTACTCGGGTAGCTAAAATAAGGTTTACTAAAGCTATTTTACAGAACATTTGACGTGTTTTAGTACAAGATCATAAAAAAAGCTTAGCTATGTGACTGACTTTTTAAAAGGGTAGAAGGAATTGTTCGGTGACTTTTGATGCATTGCGTACAAAGTGACCAATAACACAAAGAGATATCTTTAAGTGTTGGTCCATTTATCTTAACTTCTATAAGGGTTTATATCCCACTTTGAGTGTACAGGCGTTAGTAGCTCAAGCGTGTGAACTATTTTAAAGATAAGCGGTTACAAAAGATCAAAACTTAAAAATCCCCCATTTCCCTAAAGAATATTTTCTTGAATACAACCCAAAGTGCTGTCCACTTAATCTCAGTCGTAAAGCTTAGAGATGACTGAAAGAAACACTGTGGGAGGTCTTTTAAGAAAGCTTTTTGTAAACCATCTGTGCAAGTTTCCATTCAAGCAATAGCCAGAAAGTCATTTGCCATGTGCCACCCCTTCCACATGATTTTCTTACAACAAAATATAGTTAAAATCAGAACTTAATTTCAAAACAAGCATTACTACTGTTATATTTTGGAACATTTAATACTTAAAAAAATTGAAATACAATGATTGCAAAATTAATATACAATACAAAAATATTTTGAAAAAAACGCCTTATAAATTTGGACAATTATGACAAATTCGGCAAAGAAAGCTTTTAAATGAAGGTGAGGTTTAGTCTAAAAATAGGAGGGAAAACACTGGTTTAGTTTCTTTATTTTTTAATTAAACTTGTAAATACTGGCTCCTAAACGAGAATATTTTTTCACTTCTTCATCAAGAGTTTAAACAGCAGAAAGCAGAGAAAGTAAAACATCAATAAAAAAATTAAAAAAAAAATTGTCCGATTATTTAACGATATTATACTCTAGTACAGTGGTTCTCAACGGGGGCGATACCGCCCCCCGGCGGGCGATATGAAGGTGTTGAGGGGCGGTGAAGATATATTGGGCGGTAAGGGGACGGTGGACGTATTTTGGGCGGTAAGGGGGCGGTGAGTATATTTTGAAATGTGAAGATCTAGGAGCAGATATTAGTAACTGTAGGGGCAAATCCAATCATTGGCTTGGAAAAAAGCTGATACAAAGATCACATGGCTCAACATCGGCGAATGAGGAACACGTTTTGCGTAAAACAAGTGAAAGAAACTAGATTTCTTCCGATACTTCACTTTAAAATGTGTCACGTGACTTGATCTTTGTTTCAAGAATTGAAAACTTTACTCTGTCAAACTTTATTCCTTCTCAATGTGGATGTGTTTGTGTGGGGGTGACAGGAAACCCTCTTCTCTTGTATCGCCAAAGGATAGCTTTAAAATTTATTTTCTGGTGTTATCTCCCGAATCCTGATCTTTCTCCTAACGTCGTGAAGGGTAGCCTAAAGTTTGCCATTAGCACTTGAATTTCAGAAAAGTTTTTGGAGGTGGGTCCGCCCTTTCACAGCGTTCATTCACCTAAAATAGCCTAAAAATGTGTTTTATTGATGTTCATTTAAAAATTGTTCGAGGAAGAGTCCCGAATCCCCCCTGCCTGCTCACTTAACTTAGACAGCCCAATATACAGGGTGTCCACTCCAATCGTGGACCAATAGCTAATTTCTAAACCGTTAGAGATAAGCATATAGTTTATTTAGGAAAAAATCTCCAAATTACGAAATGAATTTCGGGTCTATTCAATGTTTTTCAAAAAATCAAATTTTGAAAGAGTTACGAAATTTAAATTTTTATACAGCCCCCCAGTCCTATCAATCATATTTAGTAAAACATTCTTGACACTGTAACGTTTAAAACAAAAAAAAATCACTCTTCTACCACAAAAATTGACCGAGTTATGACGTTTTGAAAAATCAAGATTTTGAAGGATTTCGCATACGGTCCCTTACGCGATCTCTCGATGACGTCATGAAATAATGCAAAATCTTGATTTTTCAAAACGTCATAACTCGGTCAATTTTTGTGGTAGAAGAGTGATTTTTTTTTGTTTTAAACGTTACAGTGTCAAGAATGTTTTACTAAATATGATTGATAGGACTGGGGGGCTGTATAAAAATTTAAATTTCGTAACTCTTTCAAAATTTGATTTTTTGAAAAACATTGAATAGACCCAAAATTCCTTTCGTAATTTGCAGATTTTTTCTTAAATAAACTATATGCTTATCTCTAACGGTTTAGAAATTAGCTATTGGTCCACGATTGGAGTGGACACCCTGTATATACATATATAGATATAATTGCGTTTTAAAATGTCACTTTTAAGAAACTTCCTGGGTTAAGATCTAGAACCGCGTGGCTCTTTTCCCACATAACCATACATAGCTTAAATTTTCGTTTTTAGACATTTCCGTCGAAGAGCTACGGATATCTTCATTCTTAGCGTAGGGATTTGGTGAAAATCATTACGGGAGGGAATTTCGACCTACCTGTCTCTTCTCCAATCGTGACCAAACAGAGCCTAAAATTACGTTTTTACAAGGTCAGTTTCTAAAAATTTTTAGATGAGAGTCACATGACTTGACCGTCTTTTTGTGTCGTTAGATTATCCCCTAACAACACCAAAGGTAGCTAACAATCGCATTTATCAGAGTGCGACGTGAGAAAATTTTCCGGAGAAAACTCCCGAACCTTTACCATGCCCTCAACATCAACAAAAATAGTTTCAATTTGTGTTTCTTATACTTCAATTTCATAGAACGCTGAAAGAAGCTCTGATCCTAACATTACTAAACTTAGCCTTAAAATAACTTCAATTTTGAAAAATCTTAATGAGGGACCTCTTTCTCCCTAGTTAACGTTCTCAAAAATTGCCTAAAATTACGTCAACTTTAAATGATTCATCGGGGGCGGAATCTGAACCCGAATCTTAACACCACGAAACCTACGATTAAAGAAACAGCATTTTTCGAACTTCATTTTCAAAACAAATTTCGGGGGATTGTTCAAGGGGAAAATTGTTCAAATCGGAAATGTAGATACGGGAATGAAGTATTCTTGATGAGGTATTTCGAACGAAAAAAAGTTTGTTCAAATCGGATTGTTCACTCAAAAGTTAGCATCGCGGGATAGGTTGTTTGAACGGTTCAAAGTTGAACCAAAAATTGTTCAAATCGAAAAATCAAATATGGGAATGAGCTGTACTCGCCGAGATCTTTCGAACAAAAAAAAGTTTATTCAATTCGGACGGTTCACTCAAAAGTTATTAGGTGGGGAAAGGTTGCCTGAATGGTTCAATGTTGAACCAAAAATGTTCAAATTGAAAATTTAAATACGGTAATAAATTATCCTTTCCGAGATGCTTCGAACAAAAAAAAGTTTGTTTAAATCGGACTGTTCATTCAAAAGTTATTAGGGGTGACAGCTTGTTTGAACGGTTCAATGTTGAACGAAACATTGTTCAAATCGAAAATGTAGATACGGGAGTGAAGTATCCTTGAAAAGATTTTTCGAACAAAAAAAAAGTTTGTTCAAATCGGACTGTTCATTCAAAAGTTAGCATCGCGGGACAGGTTGTTTGAACGGTTCAAAGTTGAACTAAAAATTGTTCAAATCGAAAAATCAGATATGGGAATGAGCTGTACTTGCCGAGATCTTTCCAACAAAAAAAAGTTTGTCCAAATCGGAATGTTCATTCAAAAGTTATTAGGGGGGGGGGACAGACAGACCGACCGACGCACAAATTCCCCATCTCAATACCCTACTTTCAAGTTTTTAATTTTTCGATATTCATTTTACCTTTTTATTTTTTTAACTTGGCGATATTTTTCGGACTTGGCGATATTTTTTTTTATTTGGCGATATTTTTAGACGCATTAAGCTACTTTTAATACTTTTTTCGTCTTTCTTTTATTTTTAACGGGAAAGTAGGCTAAAAATGATTCCCCCCCCATCCTGCTCTTTCAGTTTTACGCTCGTCCGCAAAGAGGGTGCTGAAAAAATTTTAAATCCGAAAGGGGGCGGTAGCTCTAAAAAGGTTGAGAACCACTGCTCTAGTATATCGAAAAGTACGTAAAAGGATGATATGATGTCTTGATAAAATAAATCATATAGCTACTACAGGTTCTTAATATCTTATAAGTTACATTCTTTTCACCAAAGAATAAGCTTGGGTACCGCTCCCCTCAAAGCACCAGAACCCAGCTTAGAAGCGAGATAACAGGAGTTTGCCCCTGGAAGAACGGCCGACGCAGGATCGTCCGGGCCAAAAACTGCTAGATTCGCTGTAACGATATAGGATTGTCGAGGCCGGTTAGGAACCAACTTCTGTGGAAGCGCCTACGTCGGCCGGAGCGGTTTCTTACACAAAGTGCACGGCCGGTCCAGTGAATAGGTTAATGGGTCAATTATACTAGAGCTCCTTTAGAGGACAGGCTGACTTTTCTGACATTTTGGTTCCAGGACATTCTTGGATCCAGCCTTGTTACAGGTATTTGAAACACATTAATATTCAGTACACCGCCAACTCGATCATTTCGATCCATGGACAGCTGTTTCGAGCTATTCTGCTCTCATCAGCATGGAATACGAAAGTAGTCGAGTTGGAGGCCGAAATGGTCGAGTTGGCGGTGTATCGCATGTTTCTGCCTTAGCCCTCTTAGGGGCGGTTACTCACTGCTTTATACATTAATATTGTACCTGGTTGCTCTGAAGGACAATAACTTATGGTTAGTTGGATAAAGCACCATATTAGGTAAATTTAAACTAAATATAATGAACTAAATATATTTAAACTAATAATTATTTTGTCTACTAAATATATTTAATTAATAACAAAATTAAATACTGACATAATTAATTTTTTGCCTCATGCTTAATTTATCAACAATTTAGAGAACTGATTCTCACCAAAATTATATCGTACAATGCAAAGAAAGTGTCACATACAGTCGCATATATGTCAAATTTGGCAAGTAGCTAGATGCCGTCGATTAAAAATCTTTCTTAAAAAATACGGCAAAATTTCAGTGGGATCAAAGTCATATTTAGTTCATAATGTTAATCGATGGTTTACACCAAAATCCAGTTGAAAAAAAAAAATTTCTTTAACATAGCAGCATTTAATAAGATGACAGATTCAGTATCATTTACATTGATTCCCGTAGGAGATAGGGAGCGTTTGAGCTAGCGTCCTCTGGCGGCGGGTGAGAATTCGTTGCCACTTTCAAACTAGCGCATCCGTAGAACATTTCTCTCCTTCTTTCTACTTACACCACTTCCAGCCGGCCCGCCATTTCTACGCGATTTAATTGTGGTCCTTCCAGCATCAGCGAAGGACTTGCGAGAGGAGATTCTTTTCGACGAAACCCTGATAAATGGACAAGTGATCTGGTTATTAATATACTTGAAGCTTTATATTCAAAACTGGTGGAAAATTGTAATTTATAAACTAAATGATTAAAATTAATTTAATATACCCTATACGTCTTCTGATCTAGTTTGATAAGTTCACCTTTTAGTGGCACAAACTAGTACTTTAAAAATAGTATTAATCGTCTTACATTCAAACTGCTAGCGCTAATAGAGCAAGAGTAACAATTTAAGAATTTTAAAAGTAATCTCATTAGTTAAGAATTTATAAAAATGCAAGTTTCCGAATTATTTACGTCTGTAAGCATTTCTTACGATAAATCTGTTTTTTGAATGATGTAAAGCAGTGAACCCCGACCCCCTGTTCTGCACTCGAATTAAAACCATTCAGAGCACAAATGAAAATTTGAACTATTTTATTATTTTCCAAATTATATAGGAAAGTATATACCAGTGGAATCAGAGGTGGCGCTAGGAAATGCCCGACAGGGGAGCAAGCTTGCCCGATAGGGGGGTATACGTATAATTTAAAAATTATAAGTCCCCCCCCCCCTCGCGTTCTTCAGTGCTTTATTTTTTTTATGGTGCATTCGCATAAAAGGTAATCATTCTGATCATAAAACGAAAACTAAATAGTACAAGTACTAGGATTAAATTTAACAAAATAAAAAAACCCAGACCCTTGATTGCCGACCTCGTATTAAAACGAACTACACTGGTCAAAAAGCATTTTAAATTTAAATACACTGGCGGAAGAAAAAAATCCCAACACCAAGAAAGACTTGTGTTAGATAAACGAAATTTGGTAGGCGTGTTTATACAACTGAAAGATGACATCGATTTAAATTTCGTGTTCCGCGCATAAGTGTGGCGCAGCTGGTGTCACTCAGAACATGCAAATAAGGCTTGTTTTAAAAGTGTGTTGTGAAGCTCGTGTGTGTTATTTTTCCGTGAAATTTGACGAAGTGCGTTCATGTTAGCCAGGAATACCTTTAAGAAGACGAAGAAGCCGTTATCAACAGCTCACCGAGTTTGCACGAGGTAGTACAATTTGGCTAGGAGAAGGTGGATTTTCATTTCGCGATATTGCAGAAAGACTTGGGTGGGAATGTTTCCACCATGCATGATTATTGGAAGCTATGGTCAAGGGATGGTACTACCTCAAGAAGATCGAGTTCCGAGCTGCCACGTGGCACGACTGAGAAGGAAGATCGCCGAATCTTGCGTACGGATGTGGTGCATCGTACTGCATCTGCGGCTGACATTCGAGCTGCAGTTGGTACCGTCGTGACCCGAGGAACGGTAAGAAACTGTTTACTTCAAGGACAGCTCCGAGCCAGGCAGCCTGTAGCCGGTATTCCATTGACTGCAAACCATTGCCTTTTCGGACGGCAGTGGTGCCACGACAGAGCTCACTGGAGGTCGGAGTGGAGATCTGTTGTAATTTTTGATGAAAACAGATTCTGAATTAGTGCCAGTGGTGGCTGTTATTGGTCAGAAGGAGGCCAGGGGACTGCCTGCATCCAAGCGGTCTACGGCCTAGACAAATGGGACTCACACCTGGAGTTATGGTCTCTGGAGCAATTTCCTACGACAGCAGGGGCATTCTTGTGGTTATCCCAAACTCACTGACTGAAAATTTGTCGTCATTCTGTTAATTTAACCAGTAGTACAGCCCTTCATGAGTAGCATTCAAGGGAGCGTTTTCCAACCGGATAACGCTCGCCCTCACATCGCTGCTGTAACGCAATGTGCTCTACAGAGTGCTGACATGTTACCATGACCTGCAAAATCACCAGGTCTGTTTCCAATCGATAACGTATGGGATATCATGGGATGGCACCTCGAGCGTCATCCACAGTCAGCAATGACGGTCCTAGTATTGACACAACAAGTGCAAAGCATGGAACTCCATACTACAAAGTGACATTCGGCACCTGTATGACATAATGCATGCACGCTTGCAGGCTTGCCTTCAAAATTCTGGAGGTTACACCCTCTATTAAATTAACATAATTTCACATTTGCACAGCATTTTCTTGAGCTTAAATTAGCCAGTGATCTTGTACATTTAATCAATTAAACATGTTATCTAGACAATTGCATTACTCTACGGCAATTTTTTCTTGGTGTTGGGATCTTTTTTTTTTTTCCGCCAGTGTACCTTCAGTTGTTTTCAAGAGGATCCAGGTAAACGAGGCAGAAGCAAAATAAAGAGGGAAAATTGAATATTCTTTTAAAACCTCATACTAAAATCAATTACAAGTATTCTTATTGTTAACAAATAGAAAATGGCAACGGAAAATGATTTTAAATCATTGATTTTTCCTTCTTCGTGGGCCAACAATGACATCGGCTTCCAATTGCGTAAATTTAAGGCTTAGCCGCATTTTCTAAAAAACGTTAGCATTCGAATTCTAAATAACATGGAAGTTCCAAACACATTCTATCAGATGCAGATTTTTTTTTTCATTTTGATACTGTTTTACTTTTCTCTTGTTTTTTTTTTCTCTTCAAAAATCGCGAAAAACCTTTTAATATCTTTAATTAATATCTTCGTTAATTAATGTCATTCGAAGACGCGACCTATAGCTGAGAACACTCTCGATCAACTCTCCTTTCAAACATTTTTTTTTTTTTCGAAACGGTCCATCCGATCAGGCTGTAGAGTGCCACAGACAGATCGACAAATACACAGACACGTCAACTTTATACACGTCAACCCCCTTGTTGCGTCGGGGGTTTAAAATCAGGATTGAAACTAAACAAAAGGATAAAAATGTACGTACTGTCTAAAATTTTTTCGTGCGACCTCCGCCTCATCTGCGCACGCGCCAAGTCTCATTGGACTTTCTCGAAATGGGGAGGAAAAGCAACGAGGAAGTAGTCCGCGAACTAAAGCTGAAGGCATCGGGTAGTGCGCATCCAAAACCTAACTCCCCTTTTTCAGATGGAAGCGTCTGACCTTGCCAGGCGCCCAAAACGCAAGCAGACAGTACATCTACAATTTTATTTTCCGAAAGAATTTCAGAGATACACAAAACGAAAATATTAAATGATAAAGGAAATGAAAAACAAATGAAGTGTAATTGAACTTAATAAATAAAAATAATTATCTTATAAACTAGTCTGCTTGAGAATGAATATGAGCGATAAAAAATATCAACATTTTTTTTTTCTCACCTCTAAACACATAGGGCGTAGATTTAACTTTTAACTCGTTGCTGTACGTTTTTAAATGAAAGAACCCAAACCCAAGTAGCACACTTCGTTGAATAAACGTTGTAAAATGGTTATTAACGTTGTGACAACCGATTAAAAACGTTTATAAAACGTTTAAACGTTTTTTGTGCTACCTGAGAAAGAAAGAAACGAAGAAAGAAACTCAAAAAAAAAAAAAAAAAACATCAAATTCATATTGCTCCCATTGCTAAAAAAAAGCATTTCAAAAGTTTATAAACACGCTTATCCAGTTACTTCTGGACATGATATACATCTGTTCTGTTAAATTTTAATTCATTTAAATTTTGTTCAAGATTTGTTTTCTCTTGTTAAGAAGTAACTCTGGGAATGAAAAGTTTCAGTGCGTTCTGTCATCATGACGTGACGGTGCGAAGTGCGGATTTGAATTGGGGGCCTTTGGTATGCTTCGTTTCTCTACTAGCTCTCTATGCACAACGCTCGGGAGCCCGCGGCACTGGTTTACGAGAAGAAAAAGGGGTCTACTAATCCCCAGATCGCTTCTCTTCAGAGGATGGCAAAGGCCCGGAGAGAAACACGTGTCTAGCGGCTGGTTTTAAGAAATAAAGTTGAGTTAACTAAACAGCTATTTATTGTTGATGATTATCAGATTCTCAGAAAGTGACAATGAATGCCCGTTTGCCATGCTGCTGGCGATTTGCGGGTGGGGACCGCTGGTGAGAAAAAAAGAGGAGCATTTGTCCTTTTCAACCTGAGCAAAAATAACTTTCTCCAGCTGAACTTACGTTCGTTCAAAAGAGATACGACGACATCTAGCCGATGCATTCTGTTGCTACTGGCCTCCCGAAGATTCTCGTGTTCAAAATTGATCTGGAAGCGCATAATTTGTTGAATAATGAGAATATTTTAGAAAAAAAATAGTTTGTTTGATTGAATAATTTTATTGAAAAAAGTTCACTGACCCGTCGGGATCGGAAAGATTTTCGGCACTAGATTTCTGTCGGAAAATTTGGTCGTCGGATTTTCCCGACGAAGGTGGAAATTTTCCCCGACGGGGAGGGCAAGACGTTTCCGACGGGGGGGGGGGGGGGAGGGGGGAGGGGCAATTGCCCCCCCCCCTGCCCCATAGCTGGCGCCGCAACTGAGTGGAATAAAAATCAGGATCCAATAATTTTTATTATCATTTCTTGATGCTTAATTTATAAACAAGCAGGTTTTTCAGAAACCAATTTCTGAATACGGTGGAACTCCGGTAACTCGACACGTAGATAACTCGACACCCTCTGTAAATCGACATTCATTTTTCCATTGGTAGGTCAAATGGAAATTTCAATCAGTGTAAACCTCTCTAACTTGACACACATTTACAGAAACCTCTTTACGTTTCATAGTTCTCTACTATTCTCATCAGGCTTGGAGTGATCGCCGATTACGTAATCCTAATCTGCGTACTCGATTACAGTTTTTTGTAATCGTAATCATAATTTGGAAATGGAACACTCGTAATCCTGTAATCGTAATTTTCTCCAGTGTATCTAGTCAAGGCTTCACTAGATAGCGTTTTATACAAGCTGTTTCATTTGATCGAAATCCTTGGGATAAAAACGGTGGTCTTTGTCAGCGACATCTATCGAATTTTATGGTAACCATCATTATATACAAATCAAGTAATAAAAGACAAAATTAAAAGTTAATATATTGGCGACAATTTTACAATTTGGCATTCAATTCTATTTTAGTGTATTTAAACGTTATTTAATAGCTTGTTTTATTCGTTGGTTTATTCTGCATTTTAACGGCTTATTTTAACTAGTTAGCGAATTATTTTTCATTTTAATTGATTCTAATTATTAATTAACTATGAAACGACACTGGCACCGCAGAGCGATAAATGGCGCAAAGCGAGCCAATACTACCAACGGGTTGCAAAAGAACTTTTTAAAATTCAGTCCACAGTTCGCCATGATAGTTGGTCGTCGCAATATTGTTTTTTTTTTTTTTTTGTACTTGTATTGCTCTTTAGTACCAAGCTATTATATATGCTCATTTCGTTGTTACTAAAAAAATTAACTTGTTTTGTTGTCAATCGTCTTTCCGTTGTACACCGTCGCTTCATTACGGTACATTTCAGTCAGTGGCATCAAAATGAAAAAAATGAAATGTCTCGACGAATAGATTCGCCATTTATCGCTCAGATGCGTCAACGCCATCAAAATGAACATCTGAACTTCTACGTAGCAATTAAGATCGTGTGAGTAACAATAATGAAACAAAATAGTAAATTACAACAATATTATTTCATTGCTACATTTTTTATTTATAGTCGGTGAATTTAAGCGTATATTTTATTAATGCAGAGATGTCAAAATTGAACGCCATTGCTATATGTTGTTAATTCGAAGAAAGTAAACAGATGAATGAATGTCGTATGACTGAATCGTAAGTTGTGACCAACTTTACCTGAAAGGGGAAATTATTTCCCCTAAAAAGCAGTACTAATAAGGCCTTCGGCATTACTTCACTCTGTACTCCACTTCAGTTAACTATATCAATATTTTTTAACCCTTAAAGATAAGATAAACATCACTTTTTACAGCAGAAACAATATGCTAATAAATGTAAACAAACATTTGGGTGGTCCTTGTTCAGCGCTCTCTAACGGGCAAATCTTTACCATTGATGTTCTGAGTAATGATATAGCCTGTATAAAACGCTATCTAGTGAGGCCTTGATCTAGTGGAATCGTAATTGTAATATTTCTTTCACTAAGAGTAATTTAGCCTTGTGATCGTGTTATCTGACCTTTTTTTTTCACGTATAACTTATACGTGTTTTATGCTTTATTTTTAATGCTGATATTATTTTTAATCAATAAGTATATGAAAGAAGAAGAAGTAGGGTGTTTATACATTAAAAAAATGTATGAAAAATGTTACATTTTTAAAAAAGAAAATTTTTATATTTCATTCGAGAATTTTATTTTTAAGAATTTTATAATTCCAATATTAATTGCATGTAGACAATTTATAAACTACAAATTTATATTTTACGTAATAATAAATTTTTACTAAAATGATTAAATTGTTTGTTTAACAGAATGTAATTAAAAGAATTTCTTGCTGTGCAATGTTGTATGATATTTCAAAGAAGTTTTTAATTTTACATGCTTTGTTTTCCTTCAGCTTAACCAAGGCTTCGTTGCCACTTTCAAACTAGCGAATCCGTAGAACATTTCTCTCCTTCTTTGAACTCCGTGCTCTCTCCTCTCGCGACTTGGCGTGCTAGTTGCCATGTTTTTGTACTCTGTTCTATTAACTAATGTAATTGTTGCGTAAATATATTGTTTTGTTACAAAGTCGTTTTCTTAATGTCTAATCGACCCCAGGGGTGCCCACAGGGGGGGGGGGATTATGGCGCAAATTGCGCCATCAAAATTTTTGGAGGGGATTTTTTAAAACTAATTTATTTATTTATTTAAATTATTTATTAATTTATTTTTTAAATTAAATTATTTACTGATTTTTTTAATGTAAATTATTCATTAATTTTTTTTTTAATTTAAGTTATTTCTTTATTATCATTTATTTATTTTGTGTGCGTGTGTGTGTGGCCTTGGAATGTCTGGAAGGGAAAAAAGCGATTCTATTCTGCGCATAATTAGTATTTACTTTTAAAAAGTTAAAATTATATATGTAAAAAATAATAATAGTTTTACTTAAAAAAAATATTTAAAAATAAATAAAAAAAAATATTTAAAAATAAATAAATAATACTTTAAAAAATAAATAAATAATATTTAAAAAATAAATAAATAATATTTAAAAAATAAATATATGTAATATGTAAAAAATAAATAAATGATATTTAAAAAATAAATAAAATAAAAAGAGGGATAAAAATTTGGGGGGGGGGGGGGAATTTGCGCCATTGAGCTTGGGGGGATGGGCACCCCTGATCAACCCCACAACTTCTAAGTAGGCAGTTGAGTTCAGAATGTTGTAGCCAATGGCCAAAATTTCAGACACCTCACTGTGGGTCAGGGGTGAGTCGATGTCGGGCTCTTGTATCTGAATTTCGTCGTCATCAGAGTCTGGAGTTACTTCCGCCCAGGATTTGGGTTTAACCCCAAATTGAGCTAATGCTTTGTAACATAAATTTGTCTATCGCCTCGCAATAGCTGCTCGGCGATTTATGCATCGGTGCTGACCAGGAGGTAGGCAAGTCAGGATTTCTCCCGGCCGCGTTTCCTCCACCGTCAGGCACCGCAATCCCCTTCGTCGCTCGGCTGGAGTAAATTTAAAATGATTTGACGTACAAAGTAAAATTATGATGCTGATCACAAATATGTGATAAAAAGGGGGGGGGGGATTCGTAGAAAATTTTAAAGTTGATGACGATTTTTATATGAAGACGACCCCTTAACAACAATTTACCAATAGAAATTTGTAGAGCACATTATTCCTGTCAAAATAACACATTGCAAGTATCTCTAGTATTAATAGTCTTCGAATACGAGCAACTGTTTCGTTTCTTTTTCTATGACTACATCAAATACTGTAGTAGGATTGGTAATATTTTTTTTTAAATACGTGTTTGGGGTTTGAGATTCCCCTCCCCCTCCCTGCAGCCCCTGTCTCCGGTAATGTGCGTTTAGTAAATACACACTAAGGGCGCTTTTCCACTTACCGACACGACAGCGATAAATCGTACACGATTGTCGTCATCCGACATTGGAGCACGCAAAATGCATTAAAATATGCTATGCGCTTTTCCATCTCCCGATTCCAGGACGATTGTGTCGTCTCAGACCGAACGCTGTCGTTTGTCGTCTCATTCGTGTCGGATGGCAGCCGTCTCGCCTTTAAATTCGGGACGATATTCATTCATCTGTTTACTTTCTTCAAAATATAGCAATGGCGTAAAAATCCGACGTTTCTGCATTAATAAAATATAAGCTTCAATTTGCAGACGATTTATAAAAGATGTAGCAATAAAAGACGTGAATCATTTTATTTTATACTTTCTTTCATTAATTGTTGCTCAGACGAATTTAATGATTCAAAAAAGATCAAATTTTCATTCTGAACTTTCCTCGATGAGCAACACAGTAGTCATGGCATTCAAGTTTGACGTGTCTGTTTTGTGTGAATTAATTGAGCACCAATCGTGTCTGTGGGACAAGCGAAATATTTCATACACAAACAAAATTCACAGGGAAAAAGCCTGGGAAGAAGTTTTTAGATTCTTAGATGAGGAATATGACGGCAAATCTTCTACAGACAAGAAAGAAACAGGTAAGTTCAAAGAGCATTGTTCGTGACTATAAAAATATATTATACACTTTAGATTAAAATACTTGTGTAAAATAATATTGTCCAGATTTTAAATTTTTACTATTCTTTGTAAATTTAGTAAAAATATTTAAAATCACCTAAAATCAGTAATCAAGTTATCTATTCTACAATATGTACACAGGCGTCCCTCGTTTCACACAGTACTTGTAGAACACGCATATAATTTCATTATATATATTTTTTTTTGTTTCTTATTTTTTTTTTCTCCGGAGGTAAAGCAAATATAGTAGTCGTAATCTGTTAAATTGAACTGCCATAATAATAGACGTGCGAACACAGTGCTGTTTCGAAATGAAATGCAGTGGAAAATGACCCGTTCGGACAAACGATATCGTTTGAGTGGAAAAGCAGTGCTATAGACGACACGACACCGTACTTATCGTTGCAGTATTTCCGTCCGACTTTCGTCGTAGTCGTGTCGTCAAGTGGAAAAGCGCCCTAACGAAATACTATATTAGGATGTTCTTTTATTTTGACTACCAGTTGTTTAACGTTTCAAACGGATATAACCCAAGGTAGCCTTCAATCCCGAATTCATACTATGTTGTTGTGACAATCAAGTTAACCGCTATCGCATGCGTGCACATTGGCGGTTGTAGATGGTATAATAGAGTTATGCTGAAAATGCGTTGGGTAGGCAAGGCTCTAATAGATGGCGTGTTATACAGGCTGTATCATCACTCAAAACATCAAAAGCATCGATATTCCCGCTAGAGAGCGCTAAACAATCACCACCACAAAAGTTGCTTTAAAAAGTGACGTTTGTCCTTTCTTTAAGGGTTTAAAATTATTAATAAATGTAACTGAAGTGGAGTACGGAAAGAATTGATGCCAGAGGCCTTATTAGTACTGCTTTTTAGGGGAAATAAATTCTTCTTTCAGGTGAAGTTGGTCGCAAATCATGATTCAATCATCTCTAATTGGCGTTCCGCTACTTATGTCTTATCAAATGAAAGTAAATAAATACTATATGCATTTTTCGGGTTCATAATTAAAATTTTTGAGGTATTTGATGTATGTTCCGAAAATATATTACTCTTTCTCTAATTCAAAAAGAAAAAAAAAGTGTCTAGGGCTGAATACTTCTTTATTTGGCGATTTTGATCTTGCGCGCGGCTAATGGAAAAGCCCTACACTTATTTTGCTAATTACTTTAACTAATGTTTGGTTGGTTTACATGACGTAGTTAGTTCCTAATGTTGCTCAATTTAGTTTTGACGGATTATTTTGCATTAGAATGTAACTTTCAATGTCATTTATTTGGTCGTTTTATTTAATTGGGAAATAACAAATATTTAGCGGTAAAGTTACGATAACGTGGCAGTAGAGAGGTTTCGAAAATCCTGATGCTGCAGCTGTAACAAAAGCTCCGTTAAAACTTTAAAATTCCGCTAAAAGATACATAAGATCATCAAATGACATTAAATGCCTCTTAATGTTTAAACTAATTCATAATAATGCTACATGCCAAGAAAAGGCATTTAAAGTCCTAAAATGTAAAATAATTTTTTTAACTAAGTTTAAAACAACATTAAAATCTTTATTTATTATCAGTAATCTCGCCATTATCTCATTACTGGCATTCCGCTACTTATGTATTTGGAGACAATTTACCATTTACCTAATTTATGTATTAGGTGAAATTTTTTTACTTAATAATAAGCTGTTCTCGCGAAGATTTCTAAAAACTCTTTTCGAACAAGCTACCGTAAATCTGCCCCCTCACACGGAAAGAAATTACTTTTGTCAGTACTTTTGTCCTAGTATTGGCGGGATATTTTAACTTGAAAAGATTAATTTACTTGGCAGATTGTTTTCGATTTGAATAAATTGTTTTGATTAGCCAGCAACATTGTTTTTGGCAACATTTACATAATTTGGCGAAAATTTTCAAAACGCGCCAAGTGCATTAAGATATGGTTTTTCTGCCGCAAGATTTAACTTTTATGATGCTTTTTTTAAACTTCCTCGGGACATGTAGCAGTTGAATTTCGTTTTCATTTTCGTCTAGGTTTTGGTCGTTTATTTATTGAACTAGAAAAAGTTTAATTCCAACAACATTCGAAATGAGTGTTTCAATTATTTCTCTAAATACTGAAATAGAGTTAACGTTATAAATTGAAATGGTTAAGTGATATTAACGATAAGTTTCATAACTAAAATTTATCATCTTGTTCAAAACTCATCGTTTTAAAACAATTGCATTTCTATGCATTTTGTGTGAAAAACACTAAATAACTGTCTTTATTCACCATTGACAGCATATTTCTTTCAAAAGTCATATTTTTCAGGTTATTTTCAAAATTTTTCATCGTAGAGATTTGTGTGGATATTATCTCAATAAAAGAAGTTTAGACTGGTTTAATTAGTAAGCTATAAAATTCTTCCTCAGCTAATATTCATGTAGTTTTGCTTCGAAACTTCCCAGGTAGCACAAAAAACGTTTAAACGTTTTATAAACTTTTTAATCGGTTGTTACAACGTTAATAACCATGTTACAACCTTTAAAAAACGAAGTGTGCTACTTGGGTTAATATTTTAAGAAAATGGAGTTTCATATCTGTTGACTTTTTGCCGAAAATGTCTTCTGAAACACTCTTGTGGAAGAAAAAAAAAATAAGACTACCTATGACACTTTCAAACTCAATTTTGAAATCTTACTGAACTAAAGTAATCTGATTTTTATTTTATGTAAGTTACCATAAAATTCAATAGATGTTGCTGGACAATCGCCACCGTTTTTACCCACGGATTTTGATAAAATGAAACAGCCTGTATAAGACGCAATCTAGTGAAGATTTGGCTAAACTAGTAAGGTGAACTGAAACTTGACCTCACTTAAAAGAATTCCTAGATGCCCCTATTTTTCTTCCTACTAAATCTGTGACGTGTAATCGAAATCGTAATCAATTACATTTTTTACATAATCTAACCGTTGCTATAATCGTAATGGCGATTTGGCAGAGGATTGTAATTGTATTTTTCCAATTAATCGTAATCGATTATATTTTTTCGTATTAAGCTACAAGCCTGACTGTCATATTTGATTTACTAATGATGGATTTAATAAAATCACAAATTATTTTTTAAAATATTCCATTAATTTATGCTTTTTCTATGATCCTTTAATTTTTTATTAAGCAACTCGAGTACCTCAGGTCGGGAAAAGCTGACTTAGAAGCTGCTTGTAAAAGGCATTAAATATGATAATCCAAGAGATAGCAACGTCGAAAAAGACGTCTGGCTTTTTAATATATCTAACTACGCTATTCTAAGCAGCATGCGGGGTATCGGGCGGCCAAAAGAGGCTGCGTTTTTATTGCGCATCACACTTTTACTGGTAAAAATAGTGATTTTTATGTCATTTTAGGGCAATTTCACGTCAAATCAATCATTGAAAACAAAAAGTATTTCAAATCACCATTACTGATTTTAACAAAATTTGACAATGAACGCGCATGACAAGATAAGTAATCCTACCAAATTTTCGATTTTTCCCTTAAAAACTGTTCGAAATAGAGTTGTTAAATAACTTAAGAAGTGCAAAAAAAAGAAAAAAAAAACATTTTTAAACGCAAATCAATGTAACTTTTATTTTAATTAAAGTAGAATCAAATCACTATTGTAACAGTGAAAGCCAGAACTTGCCTTTTTTGCACATGAAGTCATTGAATTACGGTTAACCGTTCCTGGTAATATCGGAGAAATTTTCAAGGTATGGATGATGTTTGGAAATCTTTGTTAATCTGGAAATTGAAATGGTTGAATTTATATTTTAAACCTTATACTAAGAACTGGTGGTTAATTGTTTTTATAAACCGACTCATATAACTATATTAATATTAATGTATTCGTGTTCTGATCTGGTTGCTTAATAATTTCACCTTTAGTAGCACCAAGGCTTCACTAGATAGCGTTTAATACAGGCTGTACCATTACTCAAAACATCAATGGTAAAGATTTGCCCGTTAAAGAGCGCGGAAGAAGGACCACCCAAATGTTTGTTTACATTTATTAGCATATTGTTTCTGCTGTAAAAAGTGATGTTTATCCTATCTTTAAGAGTTAAAAAACCTTGGTATTGTTAACTGAAGTGGAGTACAGAGTGAATTGATGCCGAAGGCCTTATTAGTACTGCTTTTTAAGGGAAATAAATTCCCTTTTCAGGTAAAGTTGGGAACAACTCATGATTCAGTCATACGACATTCATTCATCTGTTTACTTTCTTCGAATTAGCAACATATAGCAATGGCATTCAATTTTGACATCTTTGCATTAGTAAAATATACGCTTAAACTCGCAGCCGATTAATAAAAATGTAGCAATGAAATAATATTGTTCTATTTACTATCTTGTTTCATTATTGTTGCTCACACGATCTTAATAGCTACGCAAAAGCTCAGATGTTCATGTTGATAGCGTTGACCCATCAGAGCGATAAATGGCGAATCTATTCGTCGAGACATTTCATTCTGATGCCCCAGAATGAAATTTACTGTTATGAAGCGATGACAGAAAGACGATTGACAACAAAACATATTATTTTTTTAGTAACAACGAAATGAGCATATACAGGGTGTCCACTCCTATCGTGGACCAATAGCTAATTTCAAAACCGTTAGAGATAAGCATATAGTTCATTTAGGAAAAAGTCTCCAAATTACGAAAGGAATTTTGGGTCTATTCAATGTTTTTCAAAAAATCAAATTTTGAAAGAGTTACGAAGTTTAAATTTTTATACAGCCCCCCAGTCCTATCAATCATATTTAGTAAAACATTCTTGTCACTGTAACGTTTAAAACTAACAAAAAGTCACTGTTCTACGACAAAAATTGACCGAGTTATGATGTTTTGAAAAATCAAGATTTTGAAGGATTTCGCATACGGTCCCTTAAGCGATCTCTCGATGACGTCATGAAATAATGCAAAAATCTTGATTTTTCAAAACGTCATAACTCGGTCAATTTTTGTGGTAGAACAGTGATTTTTTTTTAGTTTTAAACGTTACAGTGTCAAGAATGTTTTACTAAATATGATTGATAGGACTGGGGGGCTGTATAAAAATTTAAATTTCGTAACTCTTTCAAAATTTGATTTTTTGAAAAACATTGAATAGACCCAAAATTCCTTTTGTAATTTGTAGATTTTTTCCTAAATGAACTATATGCTTATCTCTAACGGTTTAGAAATTAGCTATTGGTCCACGATTGGAGTGGACACCCTGTATAATCGCTTGGTACTAAAGAGCAATACAAGTACGAAAAAAATAAACAAAACTACAATATTGCGACGACCAACTGTTCATGGCGAACTGTGGACTGAATTTTAAAAAAATCTGTGGCAACCCATTGGTAGTATTGGCTCGCTTAGCGAACAGATTCGCCATTTATTGCCGCTCTGCGGTGCCAGTGTCGTTTCTTAGTTAATTAATAATTAGAATCAATTAAAATGAAAAATAATTTGCTAACTAATTAAAATAAGCCGTTAAAATGCAGAATAAACCAACAAATAAAACAAGCTATTAAATAACGTTAAAATATACTAAAATAGAATTGAATGCCAAATTGTAAAATGGTCGCCAAAAAATTAACTTTTAATTTTGTCTTTTATTATCTGATTTGTAGAAATGTTAGTTACCATGAAATTCGATAGATGTCGCTGGAAAAGGACCACCGTTTTTATCCCAAGGATTTTGATCAAATGAAGCAACCTGTATAAAACGCTATCTAGTGAAGCCTTGGTAGCACAAAATAGAGCTTTAAAAATAATATGAATGGTTTTACTTTCAAATACATAGCGCTAATTGAGCTAGAATAACAAATTGAAAATCCGAAATACAGTCGAGCCCGCTTAATGGAATAGCCAATTTGTCACGGAAAATTATTCTAATAAGCGGGATATTCCATTATCCGGGATTCCATCCACACGACGTTCCAACTTGCATTTAAACCAAGAAAGTATTTAAATTTGCCTTAACCACAAGTATATTCATCAACAAGTATATAACGATTAACTTTAGACATATTAATTAATGGTAATTTAAATATATTAATTAATAATACTTTAAACATATTAAAATTTAGAAATTCGATTAAAAATGACCTTATTAAATGACCAGGAACGTTACAAGCCCGTTTCTCAGCAAACCAGCGAAGGAGAGCAGCATCTTCAACTTCTGATTCTTTACCTGTGTATTTTCTCTTTTGATTAAGGTTTTTGTTTAATTTCCAGTCGTTTAGAATTTTTTCTTTATTTTTCAACAATTTCGAAACTTGAGATTGCGATATCTCGAACTTTTTTTCAAGTTGTAACTGCGTACATTTACATTAGCATTTGAATATTCAATAAAATTCACTTTTTCTTTCAAAGTACGATCTTTTCGCTTAGAAGACATTATGAAGAGACAAGCACATGCACAGCCGAAGCAAAATTGGAAAATGATTTCAGAACATCAAAGTAGACTTGTCGTTGCGCTTCTCGGAACAGATTCGTCACAGCCTCGTCTTCTTCCCCGGTCCTTTACACCTGTTGGTTTGCCCATTACTCCTTTATTCTCTTATCTCTCCTTTGGGTCCCTAGAGGTAAAGCTTATTCGAAACTTATTGTTCATTCTCTGAAGCAGAAGGAACGATACACAGTGGGGGCGACAAACGGTATACAACACTAGGGAAACATTACTTTCAAATTCCAGGAATCGCTTTTCTTGCCCCTGCACCCTTTCAACGAAGTGACAAAACATTATTTGGAAGCCGTCTATAAGCTTTACAATCATTATTGCTCTTTACTGGAGGAAAAATCCGGAAAAAAGGGTTGGAAATGGAAGGAGATCGACATCAGCGTGGCTAAAAATTATTCTTTTAACCGGGATTGCTTCCTAACATGATATTCCTTTAACCGGGAAATTTAACACAGAAATGATTTACTACGATTCGGGACATTGAGAATGTATTACATTAAGCGGGATATTCCATTAACCGATATTCCATTAAGCGGGTTCGACTGTATAATCTAGTTAAGAATTTTTTAGAATGCAGATCTCCAAATTATTTACGTCTACGGCTGCGACATCGATGTCGATGTTTTGGCAACATCGATGTTTTTGTTAGAACACCGATGTGTTTACCATCGATGTTTGAGGGTCGATGTTTTCCCAACATTGATGTTTTGGGTTTGATTTTTTGTTCGATGTCGATGTTTTATAATTCAGCAAAAAAAGCTTGATAAAAATATGCGATATGCAGACGTATTAAGAAAATATACAAAAATAATGGTCTTGCATTCAAACTCCAAGTGCTAAGCAAGACAAATTAAGAATTTGAAAATTAATCTTTTTTGTCAAGAATTTATTAGAATGCACATTTCCGAATTATTTACGCCTGTAAGCATTTCTTACTGTAAATCTGTTTTTGAATGGTGTAAAGCAGTTGACCCCGACCCTGTTCTGCCCTCGAATTTAAATCATTCAGAGCACAAATGAAAATTTAAAATATTTTTACTATTTCCCAAATTATATAAAAAAGTAAATAACAGTGGAATTAAAATTCAATATTTCTCATTATCATTTCTTGATGCTTAATTTATAAACAT
The DNA here is from genome assembly GCA_038373865.1 of Uloborus plumipes. Classification (NCBI taxonomy): domain Eukaryota; kingdom Metazoa; phylum Arthropoda; class Arachnida; order Araneae; family Uloboridae; genus Uloborus; species Uloborus plumipes. The sequence goes on along the minus strand of JAXGGA010010377.1, from coordinate 11,138 downwards.
GCAGGTTTTTCCGTAACCCATTTCTGAATAAAGTGTAAAACTCGACATGTGGATAACTCGACACTTTCTGTAAATCGACATTCATTTTTCCATTGGTAGGTCAAATTTAAATTTCAATCAGTGCAAACACACATTTGCAGAAACCTCTATCCGTTTCATAGTTCTCTACTATTGTCATCAGGCTTGGAGTAATTGCTGTTTACGTAATCGTAATCTGCGTACTCGATTACATTTTTTTGTAATCATAATTTGGAAATGGAACACTCGTAATCCTGTAATCGTAATTTTTCTCAAGTATTTCTTATGCAATCGTAATTGTAATCCTTCTTTCAATACGCGTAATTTAGCCTTGTAATCGTGCAATTTTACTTTTTTTTTTCACGTATAACTTATAGAATTTTCTGCTTTATATTTTTATGCTGATATTATATTTTAATCAATAAGTATATAAAAGAAGAAACGTTGGGTGTTCATAGATTTAAAAAAAATTGTATGAAAAATGTTAAATTTTTTTAAAAAGTTTTTTTGTATTTCATTCGAGAATTTTATTTTCAAGAATTTTATAATTCCAATATTGATTACATGTAGACAATTTATAAACTGCAAATTTATATTTTACGTAATAATAAATTTTCACTAAAATGAATTGTTTATTTAACAGAATGTAATTAAAAAAATTTCTTGCTGTGCAAAGTTGTATGATATTTTAAAGAAGTTTTTAATTTTACATGCTTTATTTTCCTTCAGCTTGCTTAACTAATAAGGTGAACTGAAACTTGACCTCACTTAAAAGAATTCCTGGATGCTCCTACATATACTCTTCCAAATCTGTGACGTGTAATCAAAATCGTAATCAATTACATTTTTTATATAATCTAACCGTAGCTATAATCGTAATAGCGATTTGGCAGAGGTTTGCAATCGTAATCGAAATTGTAATCTCCAATTTTTCACGCTCGTAATTATAAACGTAATCGATTACATTTTTTTGGTATTAAGCTACAAGCCTGATTGTCATATTTGATTTACTAATGATTGATTTAATAAAATCACAAATTATTTTTTAAAATATCCTATTAATTTATGCTTCTTCTATGATGCTTTATTTTTTATTAAGCAACTCGAATACCACAGGTCAGGAAACGCTGACTAAGAAGCTGCTTGTAAAAGGCATTAAGAGCAAGAATCTGAGAAACTGTCACGCATAGCATTATGAGGTGATTCATGACCTCTCAGATTTTCTCCCAAAAATTACCAAATGTTTATTATATTATTGAAAGACCAAATCCAGAATGTTTTTCTCTAAAGTTGAGTTGTTTAGTTTTTATGGACCCCTAAAGTTGAAAGTGCGGCATCAAAAATTAAGCGGATTTTCAAGACATGGAAATTGCTGTGAGCCAAAACTCTAACCAGGAATTGTTGAACTCCAATTTTCTTTTTGTATATGGAATATAGAAAGTTCAAACTTTACAAAATGAATGTTAAATTTGTGCTAAGTTGTTGCCGTAAGGTCAGTGAAGGCCCTCAAAACAGGGCATTTTTGACGTTTTTTATCGTTTTTGAGGTCCAAAAACAGCTTGTACATTTCAGTTGGCACGGCAAAAATAGTGTCGTTTGAAAGACCAGTGTAAGCACTTTAAAATAATGTATAAATAACCGAGGAAAGTTCAACGTGCTTTTAGTTGCGTAAGGCCGAAATATGAAAAATGTCATATTTTACCGATATTCAAACGGTCATAACTTCCTCTGCCAACAACATATTGAAATATTGTTTTTGCCAATGTCATGCTCTATTCTTTGTCTTAACAGAACAGTTGAGTCCTTTGAGGCGAAATGTGAAAAATTTTTTTACAAAAAATGCATAGAAAAAAATAAATTTTTTGTAAAAAATTTTTTCACATTTCGCCTCAAAGGACTCAACTGTTCTGTTAAGACAAAGAATAGAGCATGACATTGGCAAAAAAATATTTCAATATGTTGTTGGCAGAGGAAGTTATGACCGTTTGAATATCGGTAAAATATGACATTTTTCATATTTCGGCCTTACGCAACTAAAAGCACGTTGAACTTTCCTCGGTTATTTATACATTATTTTAAAGTGCTTACACTGGTCTTTCAAACGACACTACTTTTGCCGTGCCAACTGAAATGTACAAGCTGTTTTTGGACCTCAAAAACGCTAAAAAACGTCAAAAATGCCCTGTTTTGAGGGCCTTCACTGACCTTACGGCAACAACTTAGCACAAATTTAACATTCATTTTGTAAAGTTTGAACCTTCTATATTCCATATACAAAAAGAAAATTGGAGTTCAACAATTCCTGGTTAGAGTTTTGGCTCACAGCAATTTCCATGTCTTGAAAATCCGCTTAATTTTTGATGCCGCACCTTCAACTTTAGGGGTCCATAAAAACTAAACAACTCAACTTTAGAGCAAAACATTCTGGATTTGGTCTTTCAATAAGATAATAAACATTTGGTAATTTTTTGGAAAAAATCTGAGAGGTCATGAATCACAGGCGTGACACTGTCTCAGATTCTTGCTCTTAAGAGCAAGAATTTGAGAAGCTGGCAAGCCTAACATTATGAGGTGATTCATGACCTCTCAGATTTTCTCCCAAAAATTACCAAATGCTTATTATCTTATTGAAAGACCAAATCCAGAATGTTTTGCTCCAAAGTTGAGTTGTTTAGTTTTTATGGATCCCCAAAGTTGAAGGTGCGGCATCAAAAATTAAGCAGATATTCAAGACATGGAAATTGCTGTGAGTTAAAAATCTTACCAGGAACTATTGAACTCCAATTTTCTTTTTGTATATGGAATATAGAAGGTTCGAACTTTACAAAATAAATGTTGAATTTGTGGTAAGTTGTTGCCGTAAGGTCAGTGAAGGCCCTCCAAACAAGGCATTTTTGACGTTTTTTAGGGTTTTTGAGGTCCAAAAACAGCTTGTACATTTCAGTTGTCACGGCAAAAATAGTGTCGTTTGAAAGACCAGTGTAAGCACTTTAAAATAATGTATAAATAACCGAGGAAAGTTCAACGTGCTTGTAGTTGCGTAAGGCCGAAATATGAAAAATGTCACATTTTACCGATATTCAAACGGTCATAACTTCCTCTGCCAACAACATATTGAAATTTTTTTTGCCAATGTCATACTCTATTCTTTATCTTAACAGAGCAGTTGAGTCCTTTGAGGCGAAAAGTTAAAACATTTTTGACAAAAAATCTATTCTTTCCTGTGCTTTTTTGTCAAAAATGTTTTAACATTTCGCCTCAAAGGACTCAACTGTTCTGTTAAGATAAAGAATAGAGTATGACATTGACAAAAAAAAATTCAATATGTTGTTGGCAGAGGAAGATATGACCGTTTGAATATCGGTAAAATATGACATTTTTCATATTTCGGCCTTACGCAACTAAAAGCATGTTGAACTTTCCTCGATTATTTATACATTATTTTAAATTACACTGGTCTTTCAAACGACACTACTTTTGCCGTATCAACTGAAATGTACAAGCTGTCCTTGGACCTCAAAAATTCTGAAAAACGTCAAAAATGCCTTGTTTTGAGGGCCTCCACTGACCTTACGGCAACAACTTACCTCAAATGTAACATTCATTTTTAAAGTTTGAACCTTCTATATTCCATATACAAAAAGAAAATTGGAGTTAAACAGTCCCTGGTAAGAGTTTTGGCTCACAGCAACTTCCATGTCTTGAAAATCCGCTTAATTTTTGATGCCGCACCTTCAACTTTGGGGATCCATAAAAACTAAACAACTCAACTTTAGTACAAAACATTCTGGATTTGGTCTTTCAATAAGATAGTATACATTTGGTAATTTTTTGGAAAAAAAATGAGAGGGCATGAATCACAGGCATGACACTCTCTCAAATTATTGCTCTTAAATATAATAATCCAAGAGCTACAACGACGAAAAAGACGTCTGGCTCTTTAACATATCTTACTACGCTATTCTAAGCAGCATGCGGCGTATCTGGCGGCCAAAAGTGGTTGCGTTGTTACTGCGCATCACACTTTTATTGGTAAAAATAGTGATTTTTATGTCATTTTAGGGCAATTCCACGTCAAATCAATCATTGAAAACAAAAGTTTTTTTAATCACCATTTCCGAATTTAACAAATTTTTACAATGAACGAGCAAGACAAGATAAGTAATCCTACCAAATTTTAGATTTTTTCCTTAAAAACTGTTGGAAATACAAAGTTGTTAAATTACTTAAAAAGTGCAAAAAAATAACATTATTTTTTACACGCAAATGAATGTACACAGGTAGTTATCAAAATAATGGAAACACTTGAGATTCATAGAAAAATCTACCGTTCATCGCAAAATAAGTGATCAATAGTTCTTTAACTTTAGTCATACAAAATATAGACTTCACCGGACATTTCCACATTGAAATTAAATCACTCATGCATTTGGGGGACGACAAGAAGGGGGGTCGGAAGAAAAACCGCTTTACGATCATAACTCTTGAAAAATAGCTCAGAATAAGCTATAAATTTCAGTAATTAATTAACATACTATGCATAAATACTGTACAAATTTTTATGAACGTACCACTTATACTTCCGAAGATATGAAACCATTTTTTAAAAAACGGCAATTTTATTTGAAGGGTTTTAACTCATAACACGCAGAGTTTTTGATCAAACCTTATTCAAACTTCAGGAAAGATGACAAAATACAAGAGAAAGAACATACTAAAACGGTAAATAAAAATATTAAAATTCCGATGAGATATGAACGTTAAAAGAAAATAATTTTTCACGGCGCATGCGCGAACGACAGAAATTTATAACTACACAAAAACTGTAGCCTGGTTTATACTGCATCTTATAAAAAAAGTTTCAGTTGAATATCATGAAAATTGAAAAAGATATCAGCGATCTAGTTAGCTGTATTTCTTTCATTCGTAGACAACACACAAATAGGGGAGGGCTGTCCACAAAGAGCTGTTTTTAAATTAAAGGTTATTGCGTCATCGCTCAAAATTAACGTTTCAGAAGGTGTCCGGATATTTTTGGCCACCTACGTATAAGGTCTTTTTGGCCAAATAGAGGAAATGTGACTTCTACGCCGAATATAAATTTTCAAACTGCATACAATTTAACATTGAAAAATATGCTCGCATGTCTCCACACTATTTGTGGACAACCCCTCGCCACTTATGTATTGTCTGCGAAAGAATGAATTACAGCTCACTAGATCGCTGATATCTTTTTCAATTTTTACGATATTCAACGGAAACTTTTTTTATAAGATGCAGTATAAACCAGGCTACAATTTTTGTGTAGTTATAAGTTTCTGTCGCTCGTGCACTCGCCGTGAAAAGTTATTTTCTTTTAACGTTCATATCTCATCGGATTTTTAATATTTTTATTTACCGTTTTAGTATGTTCTTTCTCTTGTATTTTGTCATCTTTCCTGAAGTTTGGATAAGGTTTGATCAAAAACTCTGCGTGTTATGAGCTAAAACCCTTCAAATAAAATTGCCGTTTCTTAAAAAATGTTTCATATCTTCGGAAGTATAAGTGGCACGTTTATAAAAATTTGTACAGTATTTATGCATAGTATGCTAATTAATTACTGAAATTTATAGCTTATTCCGAGCTATTTTCTAAGAGTTATGATCATAAAGCGGTTTTTCTTCCGACCCCCCTTCTTGTAGTCCCCCAAATGCATGGGTGATTTAATTTCAATGTGGAAATATCCGGTGAAGTCTATATTTTGTATGACTAAAGTTAAAGAACAATTGATCGCTTATTTTGCGATGAACGGTAGATTCTTCTATGAATCTCAAGTGTTTCCATTATTTTGATAACTACCTGTAACTTCAAACAAAGTAGAATCAAAATTCATCGCCATTATAATAGTGAAAACTAGAGCTTACTATCGTATAATAACTTACAATCATCGAACTACGGTACGTGGTTTTTCTCTTCCGCGACACTATCCTTCCTGACAATATCAGAAGAATTTTCAAGATAAGAAAGTTAATGGGAAATCTTTGTCAAACTGGAGACTGAATTGGTTGAATTTATATTCTAAACTTTATACTGAGAACTGGTGGCTAGTTGTAATTTATAAACCGACTGATATAACTAGATTAATATTGTAACGAGTCCGTAGCACCTTCAACTTTCTTTAAATGAGCATTCCAATCTTGAGGAAGTAACTATAAATTTATTTACAAGTATGTACACTATTTACAATAGGAGCAGGAAACAATTGCTAATCATCCAGCAATTAGGTAGCAAACTGCAAACAGTACACTGTATTCTTAACAGTAACTCAGCACCACGTATCTAACGTGAACAGTAATTAAGAAATTACAAAAGCAAAACATCGCCCAAGTGAATAAAACCGAGCCTCTCAGAAATCCCATCTGAGAAAAACTAACTGACTGTGTTCAAGGCCAGCTATTTATACTCTCAAGGAAACCTCTACTACGTTCTAGCAAAATCCGGAGTGTTCCGATTCATTAATAATTTGAACAATCCATTCACGAAACTTCTAGTATAAAAAGAAAAACCACGCGAAAATGTCTTCACGCTTATTAAATGTAGGGCAAGTGTAAAAACTACAAAACGTTACAGGGCCGGTATACAAGTGATACAGGTGATATCTTCAGATACTTTTGCAACATGACGTCAGATAAAACCAAAACTAATGAAAATGACGCAAGGCAGGAAAAACAACAACTATTTACAAGATTTGTAACAATATTAATGTATTCGTGTTCTGATCTGGTTGTTTAATAATTTCACCTTTAGCAGCACAAAATAGAGCTTTAAATACATTCAGATGCATATCGCAAATTGAACTAGAATAACAAATTGAAAATTTGAAATATAATCTAGTTAAGAATATTTTAGAATGCAAATCTTCAAATTATTTACGTCTCTGAGCATTAAGTACTGTAAATATATTTTTTGAATTGTATAAAGCAGTGATTCGCGACCCTTTTCTGCCCTCGTATTAAAATTATTCTCCCGGGACTGGACACAAGTAAACTTTTTAAATATTTTATTCTTTTCCAAATAACACAGGAAAGTATAGAACAGGAAAGAAAATCATATTCCAATAATTGTTAATATCATTTCTTGATGGTTAATTTATGAAAATTAGGGTTTTTCAGAAACCAATTTCTGAATGTTAGGCTCAAAATTTTTGGCATTGTCACTTTTTGTGCCTTTTAATTTGAAACATTGAATGAAACAACTGGCAGCACTGCTCTGTTTCGCAGACCGTATGAGGCGTACAGGCCGTAGGTTTGGCACTACTGGTATAAAATACTGAATATGCGAGAATATTTTCGTTCCCATTACTCAGAGCTTTAAGGGACGAGTTTCCCTAAATTTAGATTTTTTTAAAAAATATTTCTTTTAACGCACAGCCAAATTACGAGGAATAAAAGCTGAAGATGAATATAATTAGAAATTAAAAAAAGTTTGAGTTGACCTTAGTAGTGCTTGATTCTACGGAACGTTCATTAGATAACGGGAAGACATAAGGGAAAACATATATGGGAGCTTCTCTGTAAACCTCGTAAGTGGCTGTCCGAACCGAGTATTTTAAAGATAATAAAGTGTAATAAAGTAATTATCCTTCTTAATTCAACTAAAGCATAAATACTTCGCAGCCAAATCGTGTTTGGATCTATCACAATTTAATTTTTTTTTTCTAGAAATTATCTAAGTCCTAAAAACACAGTCTCCCAGCTGTCACTTAAAGGTAATATTTCAAACAACCGGTTCACACTACATAAATTTGGCAATTAATATCGAAAAGTAGAGTTATGCAACTATATTTATTGTGAAATAAAGTCTCGTTACGTATTTCCGAAACTTAATAGTGTCACATAAGTGCTGTACGGAGTTTTTTCGAACAATTCCTTGCCACAAATTCAAAACTGCAATAGAAAAATATCTGTTACTGAAGTTTAAGAAATTTGCTGAAAATGCTAACAACAGTGTTGAAGAAGCTCTTCGTTTAGTTTCCGAGCAACATTTGCGATTGAAAGTATGCATCTTGGTCGTTGCGAAAGCAGTCCTCTGGTAAGTGATTTTGTTAATGTCAAATAGTTCAATTATGAAACGTATTGCTTATTATGTTCATGAGTTGTGTCTAAATTTGTGGGTAGTTTCGTAACTAATTAATAAATTCCAAATATTACGCAACTGAGTGAAAACAAACAGTCCGCTGGCACAGTCCCCTCTCATGATTAGCCAGAAAAACACGAACTTCAATAAAGTTTACAAATACCTTTGTGCTATTGATGTAGTAGAGAAAATATCAACGTAAAATAGGCACAAATAAGCAGAGATTATGTGTTGTATATGCTGCTTATTTGTGCCTATTTTACGTTGATATTTTCTCTACTACGAACTTCAATTTTCAGTTTTTTTGAACTAAAGTGTTAGATTCATTTCCTGAGAAATAGTATTATAATTATACGAACATGTCAAAAAAAAAAAAAAAAGACATGCCCGGACAGATTCTGTATGGAAAATTACGAGTTTACAAAGAATCGCCCATATGCATTAAACTTTATCTTTGGAGAAGAAATTTTATTCTCCAGATATCGTATTTCATTTTTAGAAGAAAGTCCTTCAAAACAATGCACTTGAAAAAAGTACAACTTCTTAAAACTAATTATATTTTTTAATAGCCCATGATCTCATCTTTCATTTCAAAGTCAAGCAAAAAATAGCATTTTATCAAAGGAAATAGCAACAACTTCTTGATACACGGAATGACCGCATTTCATTTTTTAAACTGTTCTGATAAAACTCGGTATATAATATATATATATATATATATATATATATATATATATATATATATATATATATATATATATATATATATTATATATATATATATATATATATATATATATATATATATATATATATATATATATATATATATATATATATATATATATATATATATATACAGAATACAGAAATACATATAATTAAAAAGGGGGGAATTAATATCCCAAAAGACATAAAAATACATGAACATCAAAGCCTGTACTGAACTGTCAGCGCCAAGCCGCTAGAAACAAAGCAACCAAAGTGTGGTCTTCCCCCTGACGAAATGCTGCACTTTGGTTCGCTTTTGTATTTTGGTTTTCATCTTTTCATTTTATTTGCCTGTTTCAATATATATATATATATATATATATATATATATATATATATATATATATATATATATATATATATATATATATATATATATATATATATATCCTTATAATCAATTTAAATTAATGTGATTCATCAAAAGTAAAATAATATTATTCTCTTCATGCACTGGGGAAAAAAAAGGGATTTTTTTTCTCAAGGTTTTAAGTTCTTGACATTTTAGACCTTCCTAACATATGAACTCTTTCGTTCAAAAAAGCCCTTGGTGCATGTGTATTTTTTAGACAAATTACACGAAAAAGGCAAGTGGCTGGTGAACTCCTTTGACATTTATGTAATCGAGGTTTATACATTATTCAAAAGGTCTTTCTTTTTATAATGCATAAGGATTACAGCGATAATATACAAGTATACTTAAATTCTAAATCAAAATTTACCATTTGAAATCCATTACTCATTCTTAATGACATTTTTATCCAGAAATGCACATAAATGTACTAAATATGCACATGAGTTATTCTTTTTTTTCCTTCTGATTTTAGTCTTTTGAGAAGTTTTTAAAATAAGAAAGATTTTCCTGTAAATATTTATTCATTTCTCGTTGTTCTTATCTGATAAAGCAGACCTTCAGAACAAGATCCAGAATCAATTGCTTCACAATATTTCCAACAAATAGAAATGGTCTGTGCTCAAATCGATGTCATTGGTAATTTTCGGGAAGTATAACACATCTTTTATGAAAAACATAACCGGATCGTGTTCCCTGTCTTTCAGGGACTTACCAACAGGTCCTGTAAAACTTTGAGGTTCACTTGTAGTTCCGTCAAGGTGTTCGAAAACGTGGCGCAGAATAAGCTCGCATGAGAAACATGCAATACACCGCCAACTCGACCACTTCGATCCATAAGTGCGGTCGCTCGTTGGTATTTCTAATTTTACATTAGCTACCAGTTTTTTTTCTCACTCTTTACTATATAAGATGATTTTTGCCTCCAGCTCGACTACTTTTGTATTCCATGCTGATGAAAACAGAATGAGCTCGAAACTGCAATCCATGGATGGAAATATCCGAGTTGGTGATGTATTGCATGTTCCTTTCTCCCTTCTTAGGGGCGGTTGCTTACTGCTTTACACCCTGTGCTTTGACTCAAAATATTCGAGTTGCACTGTACCAAGTGCGGTCGTTCGCTGGTGATCTAATTTCACAGTTTCAGTTTTTGTTGGCTCTCTTTGTTTTTTAGAGGATTTTTGAATTCAGCTCGTTTAATTCCTATTCCATGCTGATGAGTGCATAATAAGCACGAAACTGCAGTCCATGGATGGAATGGTCTGTGGTGGTGTATTGCAATGTAATGACTTTTCAAATTTCGTTTCCAGATTTCAAAAAGCACCCCCTTGTACTCCAGTAGTAACGGCCGCTCATCGCTGCCAATAGCAACACTTTTACGGTTATCAATATTATCTCTTGTTAAAAAGATATTTTACATTCAGTATGTGTATTTCATAGAACAGCTTTTCCACACCGGTGAAAACTGATTCTTGAAAAAAAACAGTTTGAGCAAAAAATCTGAAAAATGGCAACTTCTATGATTTTGGGTGAAATGTTCAACGTTATTGGGGCAGTAAAATATTAATACTTTAAAAAAATATTTTTTTTAAGGATGTTTATTTCATATAGCAACTTTTCCACACCGCCCAATTTTAATTTGAATAAAAAAAGTTACTATAGAGAATCGCTCGACCCTAGTGTCCGCCAAGCTAAGAAAACTGAAATCTAAAACTTAAAATTGTGAATAGAAGGAATCGGAATTTTATTTTAATTTAATATCGTCACTGTGCAGTCTGCGCAAAAATGATTGCGTAGCAAAAAACATCTTTTAAAATGAAAAAAAGTATTTTTAATTTTCATTATGAAAGTTTAACTTTGAGCTGCAAGGGAGGGGGTTTG